>CAXHWN010002474.1:240000-304000 GCA_964020975.1 Hermodice carunculata
GAAATCCCATATTACATACATATCAGGTAAAATTGGAAAAATTATTGGTATTATGAAGAAATTACGACATAGTGTGAGTAAAAAGATGCTTGTAAATCTATATTATGCTTTAGTGTACCCATATTATACTTACTGTAATATAACTTGGGCCAGTAACTGCCAAAGTAACCTTGATAGTTTGGTAAATTCACAAAAGAAAATACTTAGGGTAATAACTTTTTCACATTTCAATGCTTATACTGAACTTCTTTAATAGTCTAAGAATTACGAAATTTCAAAAATTAAATGGATTTTTAACAGCTATATTTATGTTCAAAGTTGTACATGGACTACTTCCTGTTATTGTTCAGAATATTTTCTTCATGAATGTCGATGTACATACTCATGTTACACGTCAGAGATACAATTTTCATATTCTTCCTTGCCGAACTACTCTGTTGTTATTTTCTTTGAATTACCATGGATCTAATGTTTGGAATAACTTGCCATTGTATTTGCGTCAGATTGCGAAGTTTGGTTTGTTAAAACGTAAACTTCGATTTTTTGTTCTAGAACAAGACTTTAATTAATTCATTTAAGATTAAATATAAATTTGCATACAGTTATGAACATGTATAATTACCCAGAATTCATTGTTGCTTATTTGAAATTATACACTTAATGTTGTTATCCACAGTTTACAGAGAGTTTATAAGCCCATTAGGGTTTCACTCTCTAATTTTCTCATATAATGTATTCCTATGTATCTCAATAAACTCGACTTGACTTGACTTGAAACAGTAAATCCCGTGTCAGTTATTCTGTGAATTAGCATTAGAATGCCCATTGACTTACATAGTAGTCAATAAGAAAGCTGCATTGACCGATAAGTACCCATATTGAAAATGCTTAAAAATCAGGAATCCACAGCAGTGCCACCTAGTAAACAACTTTGTTTGACCCTTCCACAAGAACATATCCATCACATTTCAGCTTAATCTGAGTGACGGTTCTGAGAACAAGTGAAAAATAGCAAAACCATACCAAAACTCTTTAAAAAAATAGAAAAGATTGCAGTGCCACCTGGTGAACAAATTGGGAACTAGGTGTCCCTGGGAGTGTCTATGTACGATATCAAAGCAATTGGGTGAGCGGTTTCAGAGGTGAAGAGTTTTTAAGGTTTGCACCAAAAAAGAACAAAAATATTCATAAAAAAATCCAAAAATCAATGGAGCATAAACATTTGATCAAACTTGGTAGAGATCCACCCAATGCACATCTCCAGCAAGTTTGAAGTAAATCTGGCCAAAATTATTCAAATTATAACCATTACAAGAAATTCCCCTGTTACACTTTCCTTTGAAATCTTTTATAAACTTTTAAGAATTTTGAAAAAAAAAAAAAATCATAAAAAAATCTAAAGTTCATTGGAACATGACCATTGGAACAAACTTGGTAGACACCCACCCAAGGTATATCCCCATCAAGTTTGAAGTAAATCTGGATGACGGTTTTGGAGAACTTGAAAATATAAATTAGCATTAGAATTTCCATTGACTTACATGATGGTAATCAATAGGAAAGGTGCATTTTCTGAAAAGGAGCCGAATTGAAAAAATCGTTAAACATCAGGAATCCATAGCATTCCCACATAGTGAACGACATTGTTTCACCCTTCCACAAGGAACATATCCACCACGTTTAAGCTTAATCTGAGTGACGGTTCTGGCGCAGAAGTCAAGAATAGCTATAACGCAAAACAAATCATAAAAAATTAAAAGAAAAAAAATGCAGCGCTACCTGGTGAACAAATTAAGAACTAGGAGTCCCTAGGTGTCTTTCTGTGTGACATTACAGCAATTGGGTAAGCAGTTTCGGAAATCTTTTAACATTTGCCCTAAAAAAGAACAAACAAGAGGGCTGTGTGAACAGCCCATGCTCAGCTGATCTTGAAGTTTGAAGTAAATCTGGCCAAAATTATTCAAGTTATAACCATTACAAGAAATTCCCATGTTAAACTTTCCTATCAAAACTTGTGTTAAGATTCTTGAAAAAAAAAAATCATAAAAAAAATCCAAAAATCACTGGAGCATGATCATTTGTACAACCTGGTAGAAACCCACCCAAGGTACATTGCCACCAAGTTTGAAGTTAATATGTATGACGGTTTTAGAGAATAAGTAGAAAATGTGAATTAGCATAAGTATGCGCATGGAGTTCTACAGTAATCAATAGGAAAGCTGCATTGACCGATAAGTACCCGAATTGAAAAAAAAAATCGTTAAAAATCAAGAATCTGCAGTATTCCCACAAAGTGAACAACTTTGTTTGACCCTTCTACAAGGAACATATCCACCATGTTGCAGCTTAATCTGAGTGACGGTTCTGGAGAAGAAGTCAAATATAGCTATTACAAACAAAAATTCATACAAAAAAATAGAAAAAATTACAGGGCCACCTGGTGAACAAATTACGAACTAAGAGTACCAGGGAGTGTTCCTGTGTGATATCAAAGCAATTGGGTCAGTGTTTTTGGAGAAAAAGATTTTTTAAGATTTGTCCAAAAAAAAGAACAAAAAAATCATTAAAAATTTTAAAAATCACTGGACAGTGACCATTTGAACAAACATGGCAGAAACCCACCCAAGGTACATTGCCACCAAGTTTGAAGTTATTCTGGATGACGGTTTTGGAGAAGAAGTTGAAAATGTGAATTAGCATTAGAATGCTCATTCACTTCAATAGTAATCAATAGGAAAGCTGCTTTGACCGATAAGTACCCGAACTGAAAAAATCGTTAAAAATCAGGAATCCGCAGGATTCCTACATAGTGAACACCTTTGTTTGACCCTTCTACAAGGAACATATCCACAATGTTTCAGCTTAATCTGAGTGACGGTTCTGAAGAAGAAGCCGAAAATAGCTATAACACACACAAATTCATAAAAAAAATAGGAAAAGCTTGCAGTGCCACCTGGTGAACAGATTTAGAACTAGGAGTACCAGGGAGTGTTCCTGTGTGATATCAAAGCAATTCGGTTAGCGGTTTCGGAGATATTTTAAGATTTGCCCAAAACAGAACAAAAGAAATTCATTAAAAATCCAAAAGTCACTGGACCAGGACCATTTTAAGAAACTTGGTCGAGACCCACCCAAGGCACATGTCCACCAAGTTTGAAGTGGATCTGGCAAATGGTTTTTGAGAAGTGGAAAAAAATGTGAATTGTGAATGGACGACAAATGCCCCCCCCCCCCCTCCTAAAAGCTTAGTGGCATTATCAGCTGAGCTAAAAATAGATGACACAATTGTGCTGGTTGCCCCTGTGGCTCAAAACAGGGATGACTGTACTCCGATTTGCGCACTTTCTTCACCCACCGCACAGACAATGGAAGCGTGGTTTCCCTTAGTGCCTTGCCACGTCCCTTCCCTCGGCCTCGCAGTCCCACTGCACCAAGCATAACACAACCGATTTACCTTTCCATCTTGTCTACTTCTTGAAAAAGCCTGTCCTAAGTGACCCATAACCTATTTATATGCTAAAAATTATGATCGAAAAGACCCGACGAAACTAGTGACCAATGTTCCAAAATCAATCAGTCTTCCCCGCCATCATGTGTTTTGTGCCAATCTGTAACATCAATACACTAATTAAGCTTTTATTAAACAAAACTACTGCTCCATACTTTGTATCACAAGCTGGTAATTAAAATCCACTCATTGTTGTCGCCAGTCCACTATTTTCCTTCGGGCGCCCAGTAATGTGTCTTAATGTAAACACTGGTCAACACGTGCAAGTCCAGTTTTTCCTCGGTTTAATGGTTGACATCGACCATGTTGACATGTGATAGCCTCGTGGTGACCGCTGTCACAGGAATACAGCTTAGCTTCTCACAAATTGGCTCCTCACGATGCACCTCAAACTTTATAAATTTTCACAGTAACTTGAATGTTTTGTCCCATTTTTTCTTATTAGGGATAGTTATTAAGAACATTGACACTAAATTCTAGCGCTGTGTGGTTGACTATAAACCTCCCCATATGACACAAAATTTATTTAAAACCATCAACACAAACTAGGGCAACTGTACCATTTCTGCAGTGGTCCTCTACAAAACTCTCATGACTCTTAATTGATATAACTCCTGAACAGTAAAGTAAGGCTTTTTAAAAAAAAGACACAACACAACTTAAATAAAACATGCCGAATGAACACTTTATTGGATCTTCTCACATGGTGCAAACTTAATTTGTTTCATTTCACACATAATCCAATGTTCTGTGGTGCATAGGTTATGTAACATGTAAACAAACAGGCTGGATTTTCGCCATAAAAAAGATTAGATGTTATTTAAAGGTGCTGGCTACTGTTACCTTAAAATGTAGCCCTGAACAAACTTTTCATTAAACGCAAGTCAGCGTGGTACTAAATGTTTGGGCACAAGTGCAAAGTGAAATCAATTTTAATGAAAAATGATCTTATCTGATGAATTTATACAAAGCCATATGATACAATATAATAATATTCTATGTGTTTGACAATTTTGTCCCAACCTGTAAGGCTTCTGTATTTGCATTTTATCAAACAATTATACCAAGTCAGAGTGCTTTGACTTTCCAAAGAATATCAATCAAAATATATATTTAATTTGCCCATGTAACAGTGTAAACTTTACTCTCAAGCAACTGTCACTGGCTGAAGGTCAACAAACAAACAGATACATGTAACGACTTAGGCTGGCACTGCCACATTGCATTAATATTACATCAAAGGCTCCATCTAACTGCTATTGATACAAACACTCTAAAGCATTTCTTCGTCATGATCAGTAGATCTGTGGCCATTGTGATCTTTCCTTATATTTTTGTGGCAGGTCACTGTACTACGTCATTATGAGGTCACACTTCCTTCCCGTATGGTGAATCCAGGCTGTACATGAATGTCAGTCTTGTGTCAGTAGCTCACCTTTTGAAAATTTTATCACTTTCGTCCCTGAAATTGAAAATTGGGATCTACAGCATTGTTAGATATATCAATTTCATCCACAACATCATTTATGATTTTATCAATTCTGTCCACAGAGTCCTTAAATTTACCAATTTCCTCCACAGAATTTGAATTCTGTCCACAAAATCTTCAAAGCTTTCCAATTTTGACCAAACAATCCATTTTTTTTAATCAAATGTGCACCAAATTGAAAAACATATCATGTAATCCATTATGTTATCCAATTCTGTGCACAAAATTGGAAGAACATTTCACAAAATCCGTAGCTTACTCAATTTCATGCACACAATTGTTAGAGAACACATGTAACCATTTTGTTCATTGAAATCTAAATATACAGCAAAACCTGTCCTTGTGGGCACCTCTATAATGCTGACTCCTGTATAATGTGGACAATTACATCCAGGACCCAAAGGTCAATTTCTTGTTAAAAACACCTGTCTATTGTGGACACCTGCCAACTGTGGACACTTTTTGCCAGTCCCAGAGGTGTCCACAATAGTCAGGTTTCACTGTTATACAATTGTCAATAAAATCATCAAGTTCCTCAATTTTGTACAAAAAATCACAAAAACTACCTCAGTTTTGTCCATGAAATTTGTAATATGTGACGTTTTGAACTCTAGCGTGCCAAGTGTAACAGCTTAAAATTTCTGAGAGATCCATGATGTTATCACAGGGGCTTTCCCATGCCTAATTTAGGGCTGAATGTGGCCAGGTTCAAGTCCCAATCAATATTAGTCAAATTATGAAGATTTCAAAATTGATCAACTCAATCCAGTAATTTTCATTTCTAAATGGCCCGAATTGTTTCCCCAAAACAAAATAAAAAGACCCAGTTTCCAAATGCTTACACCACTAACCCCTTTTAACTTCAACCCCAAAATGTACTACAGCATGTCTGTATAAACTGAAATAGACTTTTTACCTGTCACTTATCTTAGCATTTATATTCTCTCTATTGCCAATATTATCTCTCTCCAAATACAGTGTGTTTTGTTCTTTTATACTAGATTACAAAGATGATGAATTAAGGTTTAACAATCAGTTTGCTTATTGATCTATTTTCCGGTAATTATGTCTGCACCTGAACCCAGACATTCTGTTTTCCTTGGAGTTCTTTCTTTCCTCTTTCTGGTTTCTTCCACTGTCTGGAGATTTTCTTCAACACCGCAAGAACAACATCTGTGGAAATATGTGGAAACATTGGATTTGTGAATAACTTGTGCCTCTATCTTGAAGAATTAGATGTTCAAATTTATACAAATTACGGGCAATAAAAATTTCAAAAGCTTCCCAGCTTCCAAACTAAAGCAGAGATGCACGAAATTCAAACTTACACATAAGTTTGTGACACCTGGCAATCTAGCAGACAATATATATAATTTGTATGGTTTTAAATTATGTTCACTTGTGGCCTTGGAAAATTTAAATCATGAATACCTTCGAAACTATTATGGAGAGAGGGTTGGATCAAAATTCAATTTATATGTTTGTGAGATAACCACATCCAATGAACCAAAGTTGTAGCATTTTGATTTATGCCAATTAGGCGGCGCATACAAAAAATTTAAATTTTGAATATCTCAACAAGAGGCCCATGACCCTAATGCTCTGCTAACAACCATCACCAAAAAATTATTTCCTGAAATGCATTTCCTCCCCGACCTTGAAAAATTGATCAAGGTCATCCAGATTATGCAATATCAAACTTAAATAAGCATCAAACCCCATAATTACTGGCCCACGGTGACCCAAAAGTAGGTTACCAAGTACAGTTTTATGTAGAATGTAATCAAGTGTAATTTTGATCTGGAGGCTCAGTTCCCTTTGCCATTTATGTCCCAGCTACACCATGCCATTACAAAGTCACCTCTTTCAAATTTACAGGCATGGTGACCTAACAAATATAGGTAAAGGTCACTGATATCACATAACATTCAAGCATTTGACATGGTCTATTACTTTTCCAGATGTGGAATTTAATATCTTAAAATACATTTTGGCTCATAATTTGTCAAATTATAGGTGGCAACACTAGTATCATTAGCAGCTAAGATTTTGACACCCCCCATAACCCCATGCTGGAGCATGACCATTTGAACAAACTTGGTAGAGACGCACCCAAGGTCACATGTAAGCTTCAAAAATGTGCAGTGTTACAATGGCTACAATTTGAGCCCAACATGATCACAAATGGATAAAAATTGACCAAGTTATGGCATAGAAAAGCTACCACCGAAAGTGGCCTTTGATCTTGAGAGGACCTCTACCTGAAGTGAACCATGACCTTTAAAATGACATTTTGGCCTAAAATTGACCTCGACATTTGAGATGACCTTTGCCTTGCTATAATCAAACTCCTATACACTTGGGACCACATCTACTATAGTATATAAGATATTGAAGATTTAAAACTTTACTTAGCCCTCATTTGCATAATTTTGAAAATCATGACTTATCATTACAAAAAGGCAAATCTCCATCTATAGTAGTATAATTGTGCTGAGTTTGGAGTTTGTATGTGTAATACTTTTCAAATAAAAGGTTGGACAAATTTGCCTGTAAAGAAAGGAGCCAAGGAAGAAAGGAAGGAAATAATTCCTAGAAAAACAATATGTCTGTGTTGGCACACAGACATAGCTAGAAAAGAAGGTTTGCTTCACAGCAAATATGTCTGGGTGCCTTCAAAATGAAAATAGTTTGAAATGCTACACTTTGCCATTGTTCAACATAATCTAAATTTTGTGTATTAACCTAATTTTATAAAGTAAAATGCCGCAACTTTGGTTCTTCCTTCATTGGATGTGGCCCTGTCACTAACTTATAAAATAAAGTTTCAATGGAACTACTGTCTATAATAGTTTGAAGCTTTTCAACATTTTAATTTTGAGTATTTGCCTAATTTGCGTAAATTGGAAACCTGCAACTTTGGTTTATGGCTCACTGGATGGGGCTTTGCCACAAACCAATAAATTAAAGTAGGAATGGCACTTCTATCCATACTAGTTTTGAAGCTATTCAAGATTTACATTTTGCATGTTCCCCTTATTTGCATAAATTAAAATCCTACAACTTTGGTCCATGGTTCATTGGACGCAGCTTTGCCAGAAACCTAAAAATAGAAGTCGGGATGGTATGTCTACATACATGTATAATAGTCTTAGTCATGGTGCACTGACAGCTCTGTCCAGCACTAGTGGGAACTATAGCTTGCCTGGTACATATGGCAGCATGGAGCAGATCTGTTCCTGCATGAACAGAAAGATTATCTGTATTTTATTCAGAACCTCATTACATAGTTGTTGGGATCCCCCCCCCCCCCCTCGCCCCCCAATTTGCTACAAGACCCGAACCTTCCAAATCATACACCTGCCTAACATGCATGGCTAGAAGGCTGTCTATGAAACAGGTTCAAGCTCATTTATTATGAATGCAAAATGGTTGCCTAGCACCATGAAGGCCTATGTAGCAGTAGGAGCCCTGGATATTTGTGTATTGTTGGGAAATTCTGTTAACTTAGCATACATTAAAATTCACTTTTGTTTGCATGCTATAGGATTTACCAGTTGTCTCAAACCTATATGTATAAGTTAGAACTTTGTGTCTATCTATAATACTTTTGAAGATATAGAGCTTTTAAAATTTTAATTGCCCCTCATTTGCATAATTTTAATCATCATGACTATTCCACACCAAAAGGCAAAATTTCATTGGTAGGTCAGTCACCATGGCAAGTTTGGTGGTTTGGGGAATAATAGTATTTTAGAAGAACTCCCGACAAATTTGGGTGCCATGGAATAGAGCTGGGACAATATATCTAAAAACCCAAATACCATGGTAATAAGCCTGTACCGAACTGTACTGTGATATGACCCTTGTGCATCAAATTTTCATGATACAATAAAAAAAAGTTCCATTTTATCATGACATGAATTTCGTGTGAAGAAATTTACGAAAATCATTCCTGTATGGAGATAAACAGCCAATAAAATACATAATCACAGCATACATTATCGATTCATTGCAGATTTCATGTAGAAACAGCAGAGTGATGTATCAAAACACAAGCGCACAGGCTGTGATACTGACTGTTGCATGTAAATTCAAAGAGTGTGATCACTTCGTACACTCTCATGATATATCATGACTCATATCGTGATACATGGCTCTGTCTCGAAAAGTATCATGATACAGAAAACAGTAATGATACCCAACCCTACCATGGAACGCGAGGAAAAACAATATGTCTGGGTTGGCAGAGAGAGAGAGAGAGAGAGAGAGAGAGAGAGAGAGAGAGAGAGAGAGAGAGAGAGAGAGAGAGAGAGAGAGAGAGAGAGAGAGAGAGAGAGAGAGAGAGAGAGAGAGAGAGAGAGAGAGAGAGAGAGAGAGAGAGAGAGAGAGAGAGAGAGAGAGAGAGAGAGAGAGAGAGAGAGAGAGAGACTGTCTGGGTGCCTTCAAATTGAGAACAGTTTGAAATGCTACACTTTACCATTGTTTAAAATAACCTTAATTTTGTTCTTGGTTCATTTGATGTGGCCATGTCATAAACTTATAAAATGAAGTTTAAATGAAACTAGTATCTATAATTGTTTTGAAGCTTTTCAAAAAAAGAAAGAAAAAACAAAGAAAAAAAGGAAAGAAGGAAAGAAAGAATTAATTCCTAGAAAAACAATATGTCTGTGTTGGCACACAGACACAATTCCTTGAAAAACAATATCTCTGTTTTTGCACACAGACATGCTAAAGAATTCCTAGAACAAGAGGGCTGTGTGAACAGCCCGTGCCTCAGCTGATCTTGACATTCATCACACTTGCAGCTCTATGAACTTGGGAAAGGATCAAGGACACCATGTTCTGAGTAAGTCTGACCTTTATAGAACACTTACATGTGCAACATGAAAGTTCAAGTAGTTCTCAAGTTATAGTGAAGAGTAAAATTCATGTATGTTGCACTGTGACCCCAGAAACGAGGTCAAGGTCATTCATGTACTGTCTCAGCATGACTTTCATACAAAAACATTAACATGTGCAGCATCACAGAACTAACTCAAAACAGATCTCAAGTTATCAAGTAAACAGTAAATTTCGTGTCAGTTGTCCTGTGAATTAGCATTAGAATGCCCATTGGCTTACATAGTAATCAACAGGAAAGCTGCATTGAACAATAAGTACCCGAATTGAAAATCCTTAAAAATTAGAAAAAAATTGCAGCACCACCTGGTGAACAAATTGGGAACTAAGTGTGCCCGGGAGTGTCTATGTACGATATCAAAGCATTTGGGTGAGCGGTTTCAGAGGTGAAGAATTTTTAAGGTTTTCCCCAAAAAAGAACAAAAAAAATCATAAAAAATCCAAAAATCAATAGAGCGTGACCATTTGAACACACTTGGCAGAGATCCACCCAAGGCACATCCCCACCAAGTTTGAAGTAAATCTGGTCAATATTAATAAAGTTATGACCATTACAAGAAATTCCCATGTTAAACTTTCCTATTAAAACTTTTGTTGAGATTTTTTAAAAAAATCAAAAAAAAATCCAAAATTCATTGGAACATGACCATTGGAACAAACCTGGTAGACGCCCACCCAAGGTACATTGCCACCAAATTTGAAGTAAATCTGGCTGACAGTTTTGGAGAAGAAGTCTAAAATGTGAATTAGCATTAGAATGCCCATTGACTTACATATTAATCAATAGGAAAGCTGCATTGACCAATAAGTACCGGAATTGAAAAAATCGTTTAAAATCAGGAATCCGCAGCATCCCCACATAGTGAACAACTTTGTTTGATCCTTCTACAAGGAACATATCCACCATGTTTCAGCTTAATCTGAGTGACGGTTCTGGAGAAGAAGTCGAAAATAGCCATAACACACAAAAATTCATAAAATATCAGAAAAAAATTGCAGCCCCACCTGGTGAACAAATTAAGAACTAGGAGTCCCAGGGAGGTTTCCTATGTGATATCAAAGCAATTGAGTGAGCGGTTTTGGAGAAGAAGAATTTTTAAGATTTACCCAAAAAAGAACAAAAAAATTCATTAAAAATCCAAAAATCACTGGACTGTGACCATTTGCACAAACTTGGTAGAGACCCACTCAAGGCACATCTCCACCAAGTTTGAAGTGGATCTGGCTGACGGTTTTTAAGAAGAAGTCGAAAATGTGAATTGTGGACGAGGGACGGACGACGGACGACGGACCCTCACAAAACCTCAGCTGACTGACAAGTCAGCTGAGGTAAAAACTATGTCTGTGTTGACACACAGACATAATTAATAACTCTGTACCACTGCACATTTTTTATTTACATGTGACCTCTAAAAGTCCAAGGTCATTTGGACCTTCAAAATTCTCATCCAGTCACAAATCAGCAAATTTCCATCCAATTCTTATCAGACAGATTTGCATTGATGCAAATCTTTTCTAGTTTTGCAATTATTTTCCTGTGAAATTATTTTTAAAATTTTGCCGTCATGTAAAATTATGTAATGCCTGTTTACACAACACTCTTTTTGTGTTTCTATATTACACACCTCAGGCACAACCACACTACACACTTTGACAGGACATGCAAATTGTTAACCAGTGACTTGACGCAAATCCTCAATATTACAGATTTGTGTAAAATACACATTTACAAAATCTTGGAATAACAAGGACAATTTTACTTTGTTACCAACAAAAACTGATCTGAGCTTAGTTTCATGTGCTGCTAGGATATTATTACTTCATATGACAGGACATGTCTCTTCCCAAAGAAAAACTGATGAATACAGCTACACATATTTGAAAGGAATGTTACCCAATACTCCCAATCAAAAGTAGGAATTATGATTATGCACAGTTTGTGGCAAATCTAGAACATACAAATTTATGACAAGGGGAATTTACACCCACATTGACATGGAACTTGTTGTCCTCAAATGATCAAAGAATATACTTTACCTGCTCACTGGTAGTGTCAACCACTCTGTATGGCGTCATCAGTAGAGTCCTGTAAAGGACGAATGGGGCAGTTATGTAACATTAACCTTTCATAACTGTCATAAGCTTTCATGATACAGCAGCAATGCCAATTTATGAAATTTGTGAATATCACAAACCTCTGTAAAATGCACAATTGCACAATTATACAAGTCATGGAATAAAATCTTATGTTAACAACAAAAATGGAATATGAAAAACCTCTTCTAAATCCATAATTACACAATTTTGAGAAAGAATCTCACCCTATATCCCAACTTTAACCTATCAAGATTCGATAAAAACTTGACCATGTGTAACTTATGCCACCCAAACTACATGTAATAGGTTGTCACAACGAAACATTTGCAACCTCCACTCTCTCCCAGCCTCTATCCTGTGGGTCAAAGCCACTGGCATCAGGATCGAACATTTGATCTACCAACAGGGCCTCTGCATTCGAATGTACTGTGACCACACTTGGCTCTGATCTATATTTGGAAGCCTTGGATTTTCTCCACCTAGTGTTCTGCAATAAATATATGCCACTGCAGATTAACTGCCACCAACTTATTACACTTGAATCACAAAATAGTATATGCATTTATTATGCCCCTTGCAAGATTATAAATGAGGCATGGATCAAGGTGTCCATGATTGCATTTTTTTATTTCTGTAATTGCATGACAAAGTTGGAATGTTATGGAACCAAGTCCAAACCCCATTATCAGGTCTTCCATAGAGCCAAACTTTTTACCTGGAAACATCTTAAAACTAGAACTGTGTAAGAGTTCAATGATCTTTGATGTGCCGTCCAATTTATACAACACTGCAAAATGGGAATGAAGGAATAAAAATGCTGAGACTGACAAAAACACTACACAACATAAAACAAAAGGAATTTCATCCTAGATCTCCTGCAACATAAAAAAAAAATCGGTATGAATTATTTTCAATAGGTGTCAATCTAATATTCAACTAGATAATTTGTGATGACTTAAGATGGCACATTGACAAGCATAATGCAACTATCCTAAATTGAATGAAGACCACACCTTACCTGCGCAATGTCAGAGTCATCACTCTCCTCTGTATAGGTGGTGTTGGCCTGTAGAGCATAAATGAAGCAGTAATGCCATGGATTTCATGTGCTCCTTGGACTATAACTTTATAGTATAACAGGACAAGGAAATTTAATCCATGTTACTTCACAAAATCTTTAATTTTACATTAAAAGAAACAGAATGTTACTCTATATTCCCAACATAAACCGCTGAATCTTGAGTTTGTATTATGATGATTCTAACTTGGGTGCAAATTTATAACTAAAAGATTTAGAGACAAGTGGGAATGATACATGGTGTGGTGTGCAACTAACTTTCCTCAAATGAACAGAGACCATGCTTTTAATACCTGTTGACTAGCAGTATTGTCACCTTGAAGGGAGCAATCAGTGTTGTCCTGTAATGGATAAATGGCACAGTTAGGCATCACAATTCATTACCATTTGATTTAAGCATTTCCATAAACACTGCTTTCATGACACAACTACACAATTTTGCAATTATATTGAGTCTAGGAAATTAAATCTTCAATTATAATCATATGGTTCTGGGATTCCTACTTCATGATATGACCAAACGGGCAGTTTATAATTACATGGATATGTGAAAATCCTGAATATTACAAATCTGTGTGAATCACCAACTACACATATTTCAAATTGTTGAAAAGATCCTAAATTATGTCTAATCTGATATTATATTCATGTGTTCTTGGAATCGCGAATTTTAAATATGACATGCAATTTGTGATGCTGCAGTAACAGTTGGAAAATCCCAAATATTACAAATATCCTGAATATTATAAATCTGTGTTAAATCCACAGTTATACACTCTTGCAGTAACAAGGATCATCTTCTTTATCCTCAAAAAGGACTGATCTAGTAAGTTTATTTTTATGTGGTCATGTGATTAATACTTTTTGGTATGATAGGACATGCAACTGTTAAACCATGATTTCCTGAAAAACTTAAGTATTACAAATTTATGTAAATTTTACAAATGCAAAATTTGGCAATTAATCAAATTAACAGGAAGATGTGATCAATAAAAACTGATCCAAGCTGAATTTCATGTGCCCCTGTTATGCACACTTCATATAGCAAGACAGGTCATTCAATTTGACGAATATCCTAAATACGGTGGTCCCTGTCTTGAGAGACCACCCTAAGGGCGGGTCAAAATGTGGTCTCTGAAAACAGGTGGTCTTTCATTAGAGGTCAAATAACTTGGAAAAGATGGCATATGTTCTCAGAGAGTGGTCTAAAAAATATGGGGTCTGTGAAACAGTAATAAATAACAAACAGCAAATTTCTTTCTCCTAAAGAAAAACTGACCAAAGCATATTTTCATGTGCCTGAAGAATATTTCTAAGGTTGAGAGGATCGGTTTAAACCACCAGTTGCCTTTTATGGGTGAATGCCTGTCTCAAGTCAGGAGTGAAATTTGTTTTTTCACATCGGTATTGGAAGATGAATGTTGATGCTTTGGTAACTCTGGAATCTCTTTGCTTTTATTGTTGGGTTTAAAATTTATGAATATGAGTCATGTTTTTCTGTACCATGTGATCAAAACCTTATGGAGTAACAGGACATTCAACTTTCATACCATGATTACCTAAAAATCCACAAAACAAGAGGGCTGTGTGAACAACCCATGCTCAGCTGATCTTGACATTCATCACACTTGCAGCTCTATGAACTTGGGAAAGGATCAAGGTCACCCATGTTCTGAGTAAGTCTGACCATTATAAAAGAACACTAACATGCACAACATCAAGGTTCAAGTAGTTCTCAAGTTATAATGAAGAGTAAAATTCATGTATGTTGCACTGTGACCCCAGAAACGAAGTCAAAGTCATTCATGTACTGTCTGAGCATGACCTTCATACAAAAACATTAACATGTGCAGCATCACAGAACTAACTCAAAACAGATCTCAATTTATCAAGTAAACAGTGAATTTCATGTCAGTTGTCCCGCATATTTGCATTAGAATGCCCATAGACTTACATAGTAATCAATAGAAAAGCTGCATTGATCGATAAGTACCCAAGTTGAAAATACTTAAAAATCAGGAATCTAAAGCAGTGCCACCTAGTAAACAACTTTGTTTGACCCTTCCACAAGAACATATCCATCACATTTCACCTTAATCTGAGTCACAATTCGGAGAACAAGTAAAAAATAGCAAAACGCAAAACCATATAAAAAATTCATAAAAAAAAAAAAATAGAAAAATTTGCAGTGCCACCTGGTGAACAAATTGGAAACTAAGTGTGCCTGGGAGTGTCTATGTACGATATCAAAAAATTGGGCAAGCAGTTTCAGAGGTGAAGAGTTTTTAAGGTTTGCCCCAAAAAAGGACAAAAAATTTCATAAGAATTCCAAAAATCAATAGAGCATGACCATTTGAAGAAACTTGGTAGAGATCCACCCAAGGCACAACCCCACTAAGTTTGAAGTATATCTGGCCAAAATTATTTCAGTTATAACCATTACAAGAAATTCCCATGTTAATCTTTCCTATTTAATCTTTTGTAAAGATTTTTGAAAAAAAATCATAAAAAAATCCAAAATTCATTGGAACATGACCATTTGGACAAACCTGGTAGACACCCACCCAAGGTACACCCCCACCAAGTTTGAAGTTAATCTGGATGACAGTTTTGGAGAAAAAGTCGAAAATGTGAATTAGCATTAGAATGTCCATTGACTTACATATTAATCAATAGGAAAGCTGCATTGACCAATAAGTGCCCCAATTGAAAAAAAATGCTTAAAAATCAGGAATCCGCAGCATCCCCACATAGTGAACAACTTTGTTTGACCCTTCTACAAGGAACATATCCACCATGTTTCAGCTTAATCTGAGTCACAGTTCTGGAGAAGAAGTCAAAAATAGCTATAACACACACAAATTCATAAAATATCAGAAAAAAATTGCAGCCCCACCTGGTGAACAAATTAAGAACTAGGAGTCCTAGGGAGTGTTCCTGTGTGATATCAAAGTAATTGGGTGAGTGGTTTCGGAGAAGAAGATTTTTTAAGATTTGCCAAAAAAAGAACAAAAAAATTCATTAAAAATCCAAAAATCACTGGACTGTGACCATTTGAACAAACTTGGTAGAGACTCACCCAAGGCACATATCCATCACGTTTGAAGTGGATCTGGCTGACGGTTTTTGAGAAGAAGTTGAAAATGTGAATTGTGGACAGACGGATGGATGACGGACCCTCACAAAACCTCAGCTGATTGTCAAGTCAGCTGCGGTTAAAAGCCAAAAGTCAATAGAGCGTGACCATTTAAATACACTTGGTAGAGATCCACCCAAGGCACATCCCCACCAGGTTTGAAGTAAATCTGGTCAATATTATCAAAGTTATGACCATTACAAGAAATTCCCATGTTAAACTTTCCTATTTAAATTTTGTCGAGATTCGTGAAAAAAAATCATAAAAAAATGCAAAATTTATTGGAACATGACCAATGTTGGAACAAACCTGGTAGACACCCACCCAAGGTACATTGCCACCAAGTTTGAAGTTAATCTGGATGAGGGTTTTGGAGAAGAAGTCGAAAATGTAAATAAGCATTAGAATGCCCATTGACTTACATGGTAATCAATAGGAAAGGTGCATTTACCCCAGAGGAGCCGAATTGAAAAAAAAGTTTGAAGTTAATCTGGATGAGGGTTTTGGAGAAAAAGTCGAAAATGTGAATTAGCATTAAAATGTCCATTGACTTACATATTAATCAATAGGAAAGCTGCATTGACCAATAAGTGCCCCAATTGAAAAAAAATGCTTAAAAATCAGGAATCCGCAGCATTCCCACATACTGAACAACTTTGTTTGGCCCTTTTATAAGGAACATATCCACCACCTGTAAGCTTAATCTCAGTGACGGTTCTGGAAAAGTCAAAAATAGCTATAACACACAAAAATTCATAGAAAATTTGAAAAAAACTGCAGCGCAACCTGGTGAACAAATTAACAACAAGGAGTCCCTAGGTGTCTTCCTGTTGTGATATCAAAGCAATTGGGTAAGCACTTTCGGAGAAGATTTTGTAAGATTTGTCCAAAAAACAAGAACAAAAAAATTCATTAAAAATCAAAAAATCACTGGAGCATGAACACTTGAACAGAACTGGTAGAAACCCACCAAAGGTACATTGCCACCAAGTTTGAAGTTAATCTGGATGATGGTTTTAGAGAAGTCGAAAATGTGAATTAGCAGTAGAATGCCCATTGACTTCCATAGTAATCAATAGGAAAGCTGCATTGACCGATAAGAACCCGAACTGAAAAAATCGTTAAAAATCATTCCCACATAGTGAACAACTTTGTTTGACCCTTCTACAAGAACATATCCACCATGTTTCAGCTTAATCTCAGTGACGGTTCTGGAGAAGAAGTCAAAAATAGCTATAACACACAAAAATTCATAAAAAATTCGAAATATTGCAGCGCCACCTGGTGAACAATTTTAGAACTAGGAGTCCCAGGGAGTGTTCCTGTGTGATATCAAAGCAATTGGGTGAGCGGTTTCGGAGAAGAAGATTTTTTAAGATTTACCCAAAAAAGAACAAAAATATTCATTTAAAATCCAAAAATCACTGGACCATGACCATTTTCTAGAACAAGTTTGGTAGAGACCCACCCAAGGCACATCTCTACCAAGTTTGAAATGGATCTGGCTGACGGTTTTTGAGAAGAAGTCGAAAATGTGAATTGTGGACAGACGGATGAGGGACAACGGACCCTCACAAAACCCCTCAGCTGACTGAAAAGTCAGCTGAGGTAAAAAATAGAAAAAAAATTTGTACCAAGCGGTTTCTGAGAAGAAGATTTTTTAAGATTTTGCCAATCACTGGACCTCGACCACTTGAACAAACTTGGTAGAGACACACCCAAGGCACATCCCCACCAAGTTTCAAGTGGATCTGGCCAGCACTTTTTGAGAAGTTGAAAATACAAATTGTTGATGGATGACAGACGGAGGACCACAAGATAAGCTCAGCTGAGCTAAAAATGATAGTCACAACCATTCTTTGTTATACAACTAAGCAAATGAATTTACTCAAGTCCTACAAAACTCAAGTTTCAGTACTAAGCACACTTAACAAATACACATTTCACAATCTGTTGTTTTTTTTTTTTTTTTAAATTCCATTTGTTTACTTAAGAGGGGTACAGAATACATTACTTAAAATATCAGTACCAGGAGCCGGAAGAATATTTTACTTACAGCATGTAATTGGAAAATTTACCTAAAGAATCTACATGTCTGCTGCCCTTCTGAACAGTTTTACGCAATTTGGGGAAAAAAACAACTTGATTATTACTGGGATCATGCAAGGCAAATAAACATAATTCAGATAAAATCATCAATAGCGGCATGCCTTAAGGCAGAAATTATTCATAAAACATGGCAACCAACATGTCCCATATAAATCCATTCATTTTGTAACAAAGAAAAAAATAAGATTTATAATCTTTTCACCTAGAATGAACACTGCATAAAAAGTACCTCAACAAGGGACATGAAACCTTGATCATCTACCGCTTGTGGTGGAGCTCTGCTTTGGTGGGATGCTTTTCCCTGGCATACTGGGCACATTTTGATGTACTTCTGTACTGTGACCCTCGGAACACGAGCATACTGTTGGCGAAGCTGCAGGTGGGGAAATAAAAGAGTTAGTACAAAAATTCCACGATCCAATCCACTGTAATTTGAGTCTTTTATGAAAATGTGTATCCATGGCTGTTTGTTTTCATTTGGACAAGTCACTGTATTCATTCAGTGTGTGCCGGGTCATTGAGTTTAAGGAATACTGTGCAGGGTCACTGCAGAGCCACTGAGTTGGCCTGTTTTGTGGGTGACTCACATGTATAAGTTAGAAGGCAAGGTGAGACGTTTAAACATTTTAATGTCAGCGAAGGGCAGAGCCCGCAGCTGACATTAAAATGTTTTGACGTCTCATCTTGCCGTCTAACCGGCTTAGAACGCAATGGTGATTGGTCAAGGGGTGAGTGGCGTTAAAAATGTGACTGCACCCTGCCAGGCGACTGCTTGATCTGATTTCCATAAAGGATAAGCTCATGTGCTATGTGCACTCTTCCAATCTCCCCTCCTGATTGGCTGTGCCCCCACGCCCCAAGCAAAAGATGTTTTTGCCTTTCTCAGCTAACCAGGCCACTCTAGGGCCGAAACACGCTTTCATTGAAGTCGTTAAGATTGAAGACATAATCACGTCAGGATTTGAGTTGGAAGACAAATGAACCCATTCATGAAGATTTGAGTGATATTCTCACTCAAGATTTATTTTTTACCAAAGAAGGCACCGAAAAAGATTATTCTTTTGAAGAAACAACCAAAATCTGATCACGTTTCAGCGATACGGTGAGTAAGGCAGAGCTTGACCAAAAGTTTTGAGAAGCTATCCCACAAAAACACAAAATAGCAATTAATGGGCAGTTGCAGCCTATATGGAGCGGGCGCGTTGGCGAAATGCACGACCCGAAACAGCGCACAGTGACCATCATCCAATTTTTGAGGATATTACAAAAATGTCTATTGAAAACTTAGCCCACTGGCTCTGTTTCTTTGTTCATGAAGTAAAGCGTAAAGATGGAAAGTCATATCCACCTGGCTCAATGTATCAGACAGTTTGTGTACTACAGCGCCAACTCCAAAGTAATGGGAGACCAGAAGTAAACTTTGTCAACACAAATAATATGCGTTTTTTCGACCTGCGACATTCTTTGAATGAAAAGATGAAAACCTTTGCTGCCCAAGGAATTAATATGCATACTAAACATGCTGAGCCGGTAACAACCGAAGAAGAAATTAAATTGTGGGAGCTGGTGTATTTAGTTTGGAAACTGCCACCGGTCTTTTAAATGCAGTTTTTTTTTCTACAACTGCAAGGCCTTTGGGTTTCGAGGTGGGGCAGATGAACATTATGACCTCGATGTAGAACAGTTTGAATGCGGAACAGACCATAGCTTGGGAAAGCACTTTATTGCTTGCTACGGTCGGCTGTGCAAAAATAACCAAGGAGGTCTGGCTAATTGGAAAGTGATACCAAAGTACATTAAACACTACGAGGACCCCAATAACCCTCGATGTCTTGTAAAATTGTACAATACCTACATGGATCTTACACTTGCTAAAGGTTATTTTGATCGCAAGCCTCTGCTGCAATCAGAAAAATCAAAATTACCCAGATTCGGTGCGTCAAAGGTGTCTCAAAAAAGATTTAAGCACAATGATGCAGCATTTCTATCGTGAAGCAAATATAAAAGTGGAAAAGCGCATCACAAATCACAGTGGTCAAGTTACTTGCATAACAAGCCTTTATAATTCTGGATTTGACGATAAAACCTTTCAAAAGCCACACTTTTCATAGAAGCAATGCTCTGGATCAATATAAGCAATTGGGAACCTGTTTGATGCAAGATATTAGCAACACCCTGGCACCCCCTAACCTTAGTCTTGTGCAGAATGTTAGTAACCCACTCCCAAAGAGTGTTCTTTATCTACTGTAACATCACGGGTAATGCACGATGAAAATACATGCCTTGAAACAGGATCCAAATGAAATGGATAATACTCTAGTGATTGAAGTTCCTGATGGTGTGCAAAAGGTCATCTTGTTAAGAAAAGGTAAAAAATTTGTCTTCACTCTACCACATATGCAGGCAGAATCATTAAAACAGTACCCCTAAGGAACTCTTTATTCTTTTCAACTTTTTGCCTTCACAGATAAAAGGCAATGATTTATCATGAATGCATTCGAAAAAAAATTAAGTTAAAAACTTTTAATTTTAATCGTCGCGATAACTTCATCAGAAAATGAAGACCGGTAAAGAAATGATTAGAATTTTATTGATACAATTTGTAAAAAAAAAAAAAAAAGAAAAAGAAAATTGTCAACATAGTGTCACATATGTATGTGGAACATGTCGCAAGTATCTTTCAAAGGAAAAAGCACTTAAAAATGACATGCATTCTTTCACATATGTGCGACGAAAGACATTTAATTTAGCCGTGAAGCACATTCACTGGATTTTTAGTTCAAACTGGAATTTTAATTTTATCTGTTGACAGGACTTGTGTTGATAAGGACAAATAAACGACTGCACAAACAAAGTGACATTTTTACTTGTATAATTTGGTCAAAGAAGGAACTTCTATCCATATGGTGATACATATAAACTATTCTTTATGTTGATTTCATTTTAAAATGCAAATGTGCAGACACAAATTCAAATGAAAAATATTACATAGAAAGCCAGGTGGACCTCAACTTGTTCACTTTGTTTTATATTTGCAGTTTGTATATCATTTTAAATGCGATCCCATGTGCTTCAAATTTGACAGTTAAAATTATCTTTTGCAGTACCTGTGCCTCTGGAATTGTGTGGGCGTACATGCCTTGCAACAAGTTTACCGGTACTAATTATGATTCATGCTTTTGTTTTGCTACAGGAGGCCGTCCAGTTCTAGGACAATTGCGTAATACTTCCGGCCATTTTCAACTTTATGTGTCCTGTTTCTCTTCCAGGAGTTCTGTGGAGGGGCATTTCGAAAGACAGCCAATAGGGGCCAACTTAAACTGCGTGCCAGCAGTTGTATTAAAAGATTTTAATATTGCTGAAAACAATAGAAAAGAGGGTGTTGTGCATTCTAAGTAATTGGTAACATGTTGAAATAGCCAGAATGGTGACCTACATGCATATAAGGTGACCCAGACAGGTCTCAATGGATGTGTGACTGATTGGAAAACTCTGGAACAAATTAGACATTTCTCTGGCTCTCTCTATATATAAAGCAGATATTTCCCTGACTGAGAGAGCAGATGAGAGAGAAGAGAAGAGAATTCTGAAGGATCTGACAGAAGCTGTGAGTTGTCATCAAGCCATTAGGACTGTGAGCCATTGTTAACATGGTACCTGCGGAGTGTGGACAGTGCCTTAGTCGACTTGTACATTTTGTGCTACCCATTTACACTTTTTACCTGTGGAGCGTGGACCTTGACTTTGAGTGGACTGGTATATTGTACCACATTGCAACCAAACCGTGTCTGTGTGAGATGATCTTGTACAAGATCATTTGGCACCTGTTATAGGACTTGGAACTGTGGGACAGTACCTGTGGATAATAATATCACCAGGCAGGGTTTGATTTAATAGAATAAAAATGTATTGCAAATAATGCTATACAAACTTCACATTGTGGTGCAACTTTCTTCTTTTGCAGAGCACAGGGTTTGTGATGTGCTGGAGGCGCGAGCATGCTGGGGGGGGGGGGGTCCGGGGGCATACCCCCCCCCCTGGAAAATTTTGAAACCTAGGCTTCATTTGGCGGTATTTTAGGCCCTTACTCAGCTTTTTTTTTCAGTGGTGTGATCAAACTATCTTGCATCTCATCTGCAATGCATTCTGTAAAATCAGCACACTTTTTGTCCGTCATATAAGTCCTGCCAAGTGCCAGTCCGTGTTTTTTTTCGAAATTAGTGACTGGTAAATACAAGGTAAAAGGTACTTCCTCTTTTGCCAACATGTACGCAATATCAAACAAGGGACCAACTTGTGCAATCTCATATGCTTCAGCCCAAGATACTGCACACCCAATAGAGCTGTAGATTGGTAAATTTGCAAAACACTTTTTGGCTGTCTTACCACATCTATTGCTTTTTTGTGCTGATCAGACTTATTGTGCTTCATAATATTGTCCTTTTTGATACTGGTTGCAGTGGTGACACCATCCACAAATGCGGAATTGTAATTTCTCAGTCCACGTATCTTGGCTTCACGTTGCCGGCATATAACACAGTAAATTCGATTGACAGTCATTTTGTTGCCACTTTTCAATTGCAGCCATTGAAATACCAGTGGAGATAAGTTTACATACTTTGTATTGATTTTGGTTGTTAATATATTGTTATTGTTGCAGTTCTATCATTGTTGTCATTTTTTTGTCGGGTTCTGGTAATATTCAAAAGGTGGGCATCGTAACATCCTTATGAGGATAGAAAAACATGATAAAAGACTTAATTCACTTGTCCTGATGGAAAGTTTTTGTTTTAATTAAAGTAACTGGTACTATAGGTCACATTTCTGAAAAGTGTGTGATTAATGTTTTCACATAGGAGATCACTGTATGCAAACTATTCTTATGATACAATTTCTCTGAGATGGAACTTCATGCCACAGAGAAGCAAACAATAACTAGTTATGTAACAGTTTGGCAGATGTCCATTGTCTCTCATGTTTTTGGACCAATTATGAACCATAAAGAAAAATAATAAACTAAATACATGTTTTACAATATGATCAAACCTTAAAACCCCTCATCTACCCACCAAAAATTTTATCCTGGTGACTTTGAATTTGGGGCCACTGCAATAATTATTGCCCTAAGAACTTATTATAGACTTTAACAGGGGTGACAAAATGCAAAAGTTTCATGATCACAGCTTATCCAGTTCATGAGATACTACGCCCAAGAATTTTCACCCTGGTGACCTTGAAATTAGGTCACTGTCTACTGCCAGAAACTCAGTCAGGGACCCAAGTGGCCCATATTTTTGGGGGGCCAGTACATAATTTTTTTCAATGGCCCGAAGTGCCAAAGCAAGCGCTTGCAGGACACGAAGCTACACTAGGGGGTCCATGGGCAGGAGGCCCCTTCCCCCTGGAAAATTTTGAATTTGAGCATGAAAATGGCACATTCTGGTGACTTTTGAGTAGAATACCTTTGGCCATGGTCTAAATATCACATAAACTGGGCATGTCTAATCCAATTACTTTTCCAACTATGGAGTTTACATCTTAAAACACATTTTGGCTCATAATTTCTGTCAAATTACAGGTGGCACCACTAGTATCACCAGCAACGTAGAGTTTGACCTCCCCAACAATCCAACCACATTTGGTGAAGATCTGCCAAAAATTAAAGATTCTAGATTGTTCATAATATTTTGAAATTTTGACTCCTAAAATAACATAATATTGTACGTGGCGCCACCAATATCGAACTCTGCAGAGACTTTCATACACCCTATAAGTCCTGAAAGTTATATTGGACTAACTTGAAAACTTTGGACAATATTGCCTTAACCAGCAAAAGTTTACAGAAAGACGAACAGACATGAGCAGTCGTATAAGCTCTGCGACCATTGGTCAGCAGAGCTAAAAATTGCAGCACCACCTGGTGAACAAATTAAGAACTAAGAATACCCAGGAGTATTCCTGTGATATAGAAGTAACTAGAACAGGCTGATTTTTCCATAGAAAATTAAATGTCTCCCCGTGCGCCGTTACTATTGTCACGCTTATTTTTATAAATAGGCATACTTTGAAAAAAGGTCAAGGTCACCAATCTGCAATCACAAGCAAGGTCTTATATAGGAACATCTTCACATAAAATTTCAACTTCCCAAGTCAAATCTTTCTTGAGTTTTACATTTTACATGACATGCCCATGTGACTTTGAAAAATGGGTCAAGGTCACCAATCTGCAATCCCAAGCAAGGTCTTATATAAATTTCATCTTCCCAAGGCAAATTTTTCTTGAGTTATCACATCCAAGTTAATTTTTGATGAAATGCCTATGTGACATTGAAAAATAGGTCAAGGTCATACATCTGCAATCACAAGCAAAGTCTTACAAAAGTCTTGCATAGAAACATAATCACACAAAATGTCAACCTCTTTAAGACAAATCTTTCTTGAGCCCATCTGCAATGATTTTTAAAAAGTGGCCATGTGAGCTTGAAAATAAGTCAAGGTCACCCATCTACAATCCCAACCTAGTTCGTATTATGGTACATAAACATGCAAATTTCAACCTCTGAAGTCAAATCGTTCAAGAGTTATTGTGTCGGAGTAAATTTTCGGTGACATGCCCATCTGACCTTGAAAAATATGTCAAGGTCACCAATCTGCGATTCCTTGGCAAGATCATATAAAGAAACATTTTCACATAAAATTTCAACTTCCCAAGTCAAATCTTTCTTGAGTCATCATGTCCACATTGATTTTAGATGAAATGCAGATGTGACCTTGAAAATAGGTCAAGGTCACCAATCTACAATCCCACCCTAGTTCATATTATGGTATAACGTCATGCAAAATTTCAACCTCCTAAGTCAAATCCTTGCAGTGTTTTTGCGTTGGCGTCAATTTGAGATGACATGCCCATGTGACCTTGAAAATATGTCAAGGTCACTCATCTACTATCCCAAGCAAGATCATATATAGGAACATCTTCACATGAAATTTCAACTTCCCATGTCAAATCTTTCTTGAGTTATCAGGTCCCCACATTGATTTTAAACGAAATGCCATCATGACCTTGAAAAATAGGTCAAGGTCATACATCTGCAATCACAAGCAAGGTGTCACAAAAGTCTTACATAGGAACATAATCACACAAAATGTCAACCTCTCTAAGTCAAATCTTTCTCCAGTGCATTTGCAATGATTTATAAAAAGTGGCCATGTGACCTTGAAAATAGGTCAAGGCAACCCATCTACAATCACATCCTAGTTTATATCATGGTACATAATCATGCGAAATTTCAACCTCCTAAGTCAAATCCTTGAAGAGTTATTGCGTCCGCATCAATTTTAGATGACATGCCCATGTGACCTTGAAAAATATGTCACGGTCACCCATTTGCAATCCCAAGCAAGGTTTTATATAGGAACATCTTCACAAAACGTTTCAACTTCCCAAGTTGAATCTTTCTTGAGTAATCGCCACTGCAACGCAAGCAACAATGTGCTGAAGAACAAGAAGAAGAATAAGTGGAAGAAACAGACTCAAAAACAATATGTCCCCCCGTTGCAAGGAGAGACATAATTGGGAGATTGGTTTAGGAGATAATTTTTTTTAAAGATTTATCCCCAAAAAAGAACAAAAAAAAAAAAAATAAAAAAATCACTGGAGCGTGACCATTTGAACAAATTTGGTAGAGACCTACCCAAAGTACTTCCTTGCCAAGTTTGAAGTAAATCTGATTGACAGTTTTGGAGAAAAGATGAAAAAGTGAATTACTGATGCCGGATGACGGACAGAGGACCATCAGATAAGCTCAGCTAAAAATGTGTCAACAGTCTGTCATAGTGGCTGTTTTCAGTGTTTTGCTCTCTGTTACTGCTAGGACAGACAAAAACTCTCACTGGACATGCTGGCATTAGCAACAAATTTGAATTGACTTAAAAAAGAGCAAAAATTACAAATATACATGTAGTACCAAAGTAATAAAATTTTGGGGAAAAATGGCATGGTGCAAGCTTTTATACATCATACACTTATGATTTCAACATAAAAATTTGTTATTTTCACTTTGAAATGTTGCTTATGTCAGCTAGGACGGATGACGACATAAATTTGTGTTGTCTTTTGGGTATATTACTGGAAAACATGCCTCAAGAGACAAACAAAACCCCAGGTGCACACCTTCATACATTGATAGATGTTTCCACAAGTTTCATGGTTGTACCTTGAATGGTTTTGATATGCAGGACATAATTGCGGACGGACAAGGGCAAATCTTTATGCCCCCAGTGGGGCCATAAAAAGAAGAAGTGGGTTGCTCATGGTTGAACCATAGCCAGAAATCAGCATTTTTCCATGCAAATGAGGTAGTCAGGGCCAACAGACGGTAACCCACTGTTCGCCCAGTAAAATGGGCAACAAACAGGCTACAATAGGATTTTAGTATGTAATAAGATAATGTGTAACCCACTCAGACCCTTAGTTGGAATTTGATAGGGGCAACGTAGATCATTTAAAAAGGGCACTATTCCATCAGAATATATGTGAAAAGGGCTCTTTTTAGCTTAAAACTCACTGAAAAAGGGCAGCTGTGCCCTTTTTCAGTGAGTTTTACAGCTGTGTAACAACAAATAGTATAAATCTTATTGTGCTATTACTACTTCTGATTATTTATTTAGTATAGATGTAACAACTGGCTCTGTTTTCTGAGAGGTTTAAATGCACAAATTTATCAAAAATAGGGTGCAATACCATATATCCTTCAATTCAGCTGATAGATAGGGGCAGGGTGCTGGAGAAATTTCAAAGAGGGCAAAGGGGTGCTGAAGAGGGGCAGGGTGTGTCGCCCCTCTGAAATGGTGTAGAAAGGGGTCTGCCACTAAAGTGGGCAACAAATGGGCTAGAGTCATGTGGGTCAATGAATGAATGCCATGCACCTGTAAAATGTACCTCCATGCATATGTAAGCTGATACATGGAGAATCTGGGTGCTGAACGCATGTCCAAGGAAATTTAGAAGTACGGAGTACTGTCACTTTTCTAGTCGATTCCATATTGAAAAAAAAAATATGCATCCATAAATAGCTTTCCATGCAACAACAGTTAGAAAACTATGTGCATGAATATAATGGAAATTTAACTCAACTGTGTCCTCTATTCCACCCTGGAAATCATATCTGTAGAAAATTTCCATTCTGAAGTGTTTTCTGCACAGTACCATGTCTGTTCATCTTATCTGGCATAGTTTGTTCAGCCTTGATCAGTGAATTTTGGCAATTCAACTATAGAAAGCCACAATTCAAACAGGTTGACAAAATGACTGCAATAAAACTATAGTTCACCCCAGAAGTCAGCTGACATGCCACAAAGGATTGTGGGATAGTTCTTCCATGTTGCCCACCGTTTGCCCAGCACCAAAATATGATACTTTAAATTAAGTTAATGTTTCCCACTGCTCACCCACTGCTAAAAATGTGTTGGCTGACCTATGTGCATAAATTTGATGACATAAAACTTTACTTTTCTATTCAATCTAGTGTCCAACATTAACACACAGTATGTTTATTACCCTTTATCATACTGCTTAACTTCATAATGCACTTAGTAGTTGATACCTTTAAACCAGTTTATTTGTACATAGACATTATAGGTCTCATCATGGAACCTACACACTGTTGACACCCTTTGTATACATTAATATTAATAGCCAAATATGATTATGAAAGTGTTCAATATACAAAAATTGTGATGTCTTTTAATCAATTATTGATGAATTTCCCAAAAATCCTTTTTTTCTGGGGGAAATTATGTATTCTCCCTTGACAAGTTAAATGTTACTTTGGGACCCAATAGGAGACATTCATTTTTAACTGCGATCCTGCTCACTTCCTGTGTTGCCGGGGCAACAGACTGATGCCTCCACCATGATCAGGGCAGATTTGTATTATATACTACATAAACATCCATTAACAACACTTTTTCAACCACAAGAGAGCCCATTTCTAACCATTTTAGGCATCATTTATGTTGCAAATATATGTTAATACATTTTCTTAAGATTATTGTGTGTTTGTGTTGTTAACTTTGATGAGAAAGTACTTTTAACCATGCTAAATACATGGATCTGCCCTGATGCAGGTGGCTCCTTCTTTTGCTCAAAAGGTGTTAGAGTAGGACCGCATTTAGATATGAATACATCTTATTCAACTCAATGTTTGGACCAAACTTTGTTGTTCCGAGTGGAGGTGTACCGGGATTGCAATCTCCAACACTGGGCTCTCTTATTAAATTATGTGGCTTAAAATGTGATAGTTTGATCCACACAAAATCATGACAGTGACCTAATACACCACAATAAATTTTTATTTGAGTGGCAAGTTACAAATATACTCACTGCTTCTTTTTGGGTACTCGGCTCCATCAAAATATGTCTCTTCTGCTGTGCTCCGCAACATAAACCCCTTTCCATTCAACTGTAAATTAAAAATAAAAAAATAGTCACTATGCAGCTCCTTTGAAATCTTAAAGTGTTGATCCTTGTTCAGTTATACCCTACACTTTTGGAGTGTTCACTTATTCCACACATAATAATGCATGTTACAAGTAGAGTAGATTTTGTGGAGGCGCGTTTTATCGCGAGATTGCGCAGATTGTGAAAATGTAGATCTACAACTTAAAACTTGCTCGGGTGAGGGCACCACAGTCCACAGTCAGGATATGCCCACGAATAATGGGGGGAGAAAACTTAATCCATGAATGATTGATTGATTAATTATGACCAAATGGTGCATTGCAACAAGTATCAACGCATGCCACCACATACCATCTTTATGTACCCGGTTTGTGTACTTTAACTCGGCAGATAGGCCTATGTATTTCCCAATTTGTTTCGAGAGAAATGATGTTATTTGGAGCAAATGTTTATCACAACTTGACAAGTCAATTTCCGTGCGCTGGCGTGCGTAAATTACGGGTCCTTGCGCGTCCATTTTCCACACAAGATGACGTGCTAGGCAAAGCGCAGCGTGGTGCAGACTGACATATGTATACATGTATATATTATTATGTATATGTGTCATTTAGCACCTAGGGTGCAGGGAGAACCCATGAAAGTCGATTTGTCTCATTTCCAGTGGGGTCCTCTCTATAGACAGAAACCAGCTGCCGCCGCTAACGCAGATACTCTCCTCGATAAACAGCATTCAGCAAGGCCAAGGGGTCTTTTACATGCATTTCCCATTGTCATAGACAGGTCAACAAATGCTCACTTAATAATAATAATAATAATAATAATAATAATAATAATAATAATAAGTTTATCAAAACCTCCACGAATGGAGAAATTAAAAGATACATGGAGATTATAATCATATGAAAACACAAGTACAGAAAATATTACACAGTGACCAGCAGATGACAACATGGAAATGACATATCACATTTATTGAAATTATACATCACAGATATTAATAACACAAACTATAATCAAACGTGAAAATTAAAAACAGTTCGTACTGTGACACAAATGACATTTTTCGGTCATGAGAGGGCGTGGTACCCGGCCCGAGCAGCCGCAATGCACACGCGGCAGTGAGGTCAATACCGCACTGCCGCGTGGACAACACCGGCAACCAGGGTCCGGCACCACACCCCACTGGCGCTCTTAAAAATAAGTAAAAATTACTAAAATAACTTAATTGGTTGGATTAATCCCTCAAACGTCAGGTGGGGCTGTCAAATTTGTCTTAAAACTGTTGACGGAGGCAGCAGAGACCGCGTCTTCAGTCAGACTGTTCCACGGGGCCACCACTCTGTTGGAGAAGTTCTCAGTTTTAGCATATTGCTTGGCTAATTTCATAGAGGGACCCCTCAACTGTCTCTATCAGAATGTTCCAAGAAAGTACCTGAATCAGTTTTATTATAGTAAAAGGGGTGATCTTGGTGCCATGGTGGTTGGTTTAATTTCTTGACACACACTGTCATACAGCATTTTGTTCCCATAATGCATGTTTGTAACACCTAGCAACCTATGCCATTTGAAATCAGGTGGATCAGCAAAGCCCATTACTTTACCGTGAAACTGAAAGTTTCACCCTGCATACCTGCATGAGGACGGTTTTTGGAATTATGTTATCTTCTAATCTACCTGAAGTACATATCATTAATGCACCCTGGTGTGATCAAACAAAAGTTTAATGCTTATTTGGAGAGGTTAAATCAATATCTGCTATTTCCCCTATGGAGAAAAAGTGAGGGTCATGGAAAGTGATCACAAGATGTGGGCTGTCAACCATGAACAGGATGGGCAGCACCGTCTTTAGACGAATTTAGAACTTACCCAGATACATACTAAATATGTGTAAATACTTGCACGTCTGGCACAAATCTGTGTGCGGTCTTCTCTCTTGCAATGATTCTAAATCAATATTTTGGGTGCATAAATTGAGACACCTCCATTGAATTTTTTTCTTGTAAATCTATGTCTTTTTGAAGGCATGGGCTCTATACTGGAGACCCATATTCTAAAATTGGCCTAATGATAGACAATTGTACAAACTAGAGATCTAATCCATGGTCATGCCAGTAAAGCATCTTTTAATCATGCCAATTTGTTGATTAGCTTTGTTGACAATGTGTTCTAATTCCGGGAGTAAGATTATCAGTTATAATCACTCCTTAATCCTTTTGTTCAGAGACCTGAGTAAGAATTTTCACCATCCAGACCACATAAATAATTGATTCCTTCTCTGATATTCAGGATGACACATTTTGTAGCATTAAATCTTAAGACGTATATCCATTGCTTTGACCAACTTGCCAGTGTATTTAAATCTCTTTGTAAACGATGGCAGTTTTCTCTATGTAGCTTTGTGTCATCTGCAAATAGTTTTGCAGTTGACTCTGCAAGTATAGGGATATCGTTAACATATATACCAGGAAGATAAGTGGCCCTAATTTAGTAAAATGAAACCCTGTGGGACACTACTAATAGTTCTCATCCATGAAAGAGCCATTACATAAAACAACTCTCTGTCTATGGTTGTTTAGGAAATCTGCTATCCATTGCAAGACTGTACCATGAATGCCAGACTGTTTAAGTTTAAGAAGTAACCTATTATAGGGGACTGTATCAAAAGCCTTGGCGAAGTCTAACTAAATTATGTCTGTTTCAATCCCGTCATCAAAATTTGTAGGCCAGTTATACACATATTCCAAAAGTTGAGTTGTGCACGAACGTTTACTCAGAAAACCATGCTGGTCACAGTGGATAGAACTGTTTGCATACAGGAGATTGGTCACCTCACCCATGACAATACCCTTGATTAACTTAGCTATTTGGCTTGTAACAGCCACTGGCCGATAATTCTCAGTTAAAGTGCAAGAGCCTTTTTTACGCAATGGCATGACATTAGCATCTCTCCAATCTTGCGAGAGCGGACCAGTATGTAGTGATTTGGAGAAAAGTGATGCCAATGGAGGATCCAAATCTAGGCATTGTCTTGACATGTTTACACACATGGACCCCCTAGTGCCAAACTGTCCGGTAACTCTCCAGTGTTAGAGGTAAGAATACCACAAAAATATTCACTTTCGGTAACAAAGAAGGATAATTTGCGGATGTAAACTTGCCTATATCAAAATTAACGTGTATTGTCACAAAATATGTGATAAATGACTGATAAATCATAAATTAATAGATATCAAGGTTAGAAACAGGTTTAAGCAAAATATGTACCAACATGCACCTCCAACACATGAGAGTGCCGAACAATATAGCATTAGGGGGCGCATGTGTGTTATGTTAATATTATCATGGCCACTGACTCGATTAGGTTTAAGCCTTGATAGTTTGGATCTAACTAATAGTGGTGTTATTTCAATATCAACAAGTAAAATGTCAACATTCTGTACCTCAGGTGCTGAAAAGTCAATAGGTGTTTCTTTTGTTAGAACTGATACAAAATAATCATTTAACACCTCTGCATTTTTCTCCATCTTCCATAACTGTCAAATCATTGTGTTTTAAAGTCTCAACTGCTGAGCTAGACCATGTAAAGTGTTGAGTGTAATTCCAGAGTCACTTCGGGTTAGTTTTTATCTGGTCCACCTGTTTGTTTTCATAGTGAGACTACTGAGATTATTGTTGTTAGGTTAGATTCTTTAAATTTAACCCATTTCCTTCTTTTCATGGCTTTTGCCAGCTTAACCACTGTATGTTGCCCAGAAGACCTTATTACTATATCCAGGTTTCACCTATATGAAGGGAACATATTTATTTGCCAAATCTGAGAGAGTTATTTTGAAGGAATCCCATGCAAAATGAATATTTAGAGCATCATCTAAATGACTACAACCTCAATTTCTAAGCTCATAGTTCAGACCGATGTTGTCTCCTTTATTATATAAATACACTTTTCAGGGACTCAACAAATTCTTGGTATGGGACACATCAGCTAAAGCCACACTGTTCTGTGGTCACTACTTAAAAAAGATTCATCCACTGTACAATCACTAACAGAGTGAGTATCACCTACCAGAGCCAAGTCTAAAATGTTTGAGCCCCGGGTTGGCAGATGCAGGGTGGTTCCCTTCCTAACACGCTTTCCTATTGCCCTCCTCCCAACAACATTATCTTCCATACATTTACTTAACAACCACTGTGTTTTCTTTCAGTTATAAATGATACAGAGAACAAAATTTGGCAGAACCAATCGGATCTTGGAATCTGCAGAGTGTAATGGCAGTCAAGGAGCATACATTAATCTGTGTGCCAACACAGACTTCTTTCTTTATTTCGTTCTTTCTTTCTTTCTTTCTTTCTTTCTCTCTCTCTCTCTCTCTCTCTCTCTCTCTCTCTTTCGTTCCTTCCTTCCTTCTTTCTTTCTATTGGAGTTTGATCATAGCAAGGTAAAGATCATCTCAAATGTCAAGGTTCAAGGTCAATTTTAAGCCAAAATGTTATTTGTGAGGTCAAGGTTCACTTCAGGTAGAGGCCATCTCAAGGTCAAAGGTCATTTGAAGGTCAAAGGCCCCTTTCCATGGTGGCATTCTTCCAGCCATAACTTGGTCAATTTTTATCCAAATTTTATCACATTGGGCTTAAATTGTAGCTACCGTAACCCTGCACATATTTTAAATACATGTGACCTCTAAATGTCAAAGGTCAAGGTCACTTGACCTTTGACAGTTTCATCCAGTCATAACTTGGCCAATTCCCATCCAATTCTAATCATGTTGGACTCAAATTGTAGGTATTGCAACACTGCACATTTTTATAGGAACATGTAACCTAAAAAGGGCAAAGGACAAGGTCATTTGGCCTCTTTGAAAGTTTCATCTTGCCATAACTTGGTCAATTTTCATCCAATTTGGTTCATGTTGGGCTTAAATTGTGGGTATTGTAACACTGTGCAATTTACATGCGACCTGTAAAGGTCAAAGGTCAAGGTCATTTGGACTTTTGGACATTTGGACTTTGAAATTTGCATGCAACCATAAGCTTAATGTAATGTGACGTACCAATGGATAAAAGTTGTAGCATTAAATATTAACAACTTTTGAAGGCACACAGAGATTTGTTTTGAAGCAAATCTTCTTTTCTAGTTTGAGTGTTGCTCTTCAGTGTCGATCCATATATATATATCGTTTTGATGATAACAGTAATCAGAATATAAAAATAGTTGGTGATAACGGCCTATATGTATCATTAAACCAAAATTAGGAAATCTTGGTAAAACATGGTCAGTTTTGTGTAGGCCTACTGTCCACTTTGCTGAATAGTCTGCAGAGTACTCTGCAGGTTGCACATGCACAGAAACGCGCTTTGCAAATTGCGAAATGCCAAGTTACTGCGGATGTTGGATCTCTGGGCCTCCTTGGTTAAGACTGGCTCTGTATACATTTGGCCTATATGTACAAGAAAGCTCATTCTATATATTCATAAAGGTTGGATTAACAGTTAAACAGATTATTTTCCTGTAATAGATGAAATTTACATCTGCTGATTGGTTTAAAAAAAATGAGAAAATTCCCTGTATTCCCTCTTTGGTATCCTTCCTGATCTCCAATTAGGTATACAAATTCTGTATACCTGTTTTGGGACCAGGTTCATGAATATTAACGGGCACCACCAGGGGTATACATCATTTCAAATAAAAAAATAAGACCTTGTTGCCAAATCTAGTATTCTATATGTTGTTAAATGGTTGATGCTCTTCAATAAATTATGTTTTTCATTAGTTTTTATTTCAAATTTATAGTCCTATTACAGGATAAAATCGTCACTACCTGTCTGTTCAGGGGATACGAGAAAATATCAATGTGAACAGACAGTTAGCAACTAATATTACATTTGGAAGAAAACTTTTTGTTTACTTCATTTGAATGTGATTCAGGTTAGTTTTTCAACAATTCTGTTCCTTTCTCTGTTGTTTGAATTATTTCCCTAATTTTTTATTTCATTATTTTTTTCTGTCAAACACTTCCTGTGATGGTCAAAAATAAAATGCAATATTTACTTCTTGTGTTTTCTGCTGTTAAGTTCACAATTGAAGGGAACTTCAAGTGATTCATAGAATTGCGGTCCATGTGCCATGGATTTTCTATTCTAATATTCTCAGGTTTTTCTTCAATTTTTGTTATCCGAGTGAAGAATGTACAATGATGTTGATGATGATGATGATGATGATGATGATGATGATGATGATGATGATAATTCATTCGTTACAGATACAAATTAACTTATTATTATTATTATTATTATTATTATTATTATTACTACGATATCCCTATTTTCTTAAGCAAACTGGACAATGTGCCCAGTCCTGCATAGGTTTTTCATCCGAATCTTCCTTCTGGATCTGTAAACATTGCAGCTACCATATTCATTCCAATAGTAGCACTTTGTGCTAATGCAAAGATGTCCTGGATCAGACATGGTTTTTGCAGAGTTTTGTGAAAAAAAGATAGGTCTTACTTATGAATAAATATACCACCAGCAATTATACTTTTTATATAATCCAACAATAAACCTATTTCTTTCTTCAGAAGCAGTTAGTTTTTTTAAATATTGAAAATACTGAACTTTTAATACCCCACCCACCCAAAAAAAAATAAATAAAAAATAAAAAGTAGGGAGTGTCTTTCTATTAGGGCATGTGCTACAATTGGAATGAATATGGTATAATTTTTATGTAGTATTCCAGTTGACACAATACATGCCTTTGAATGTAAACACAAGTTTAATGTTCTATAAAGAACATGCGGTTCATAATTGTACATAAACACAGATTGATTGTTTATTTACATGTAACAAAACATGAGAGTTGAGGTGATTTTTCTGAATTTATTGTCCATAAAGTAATCCAGACATTAAAAGAGTATGTCACACTGACATGGTGGTTTCTTCACTCAGAAAATCTTAGCTTGATTACATGATGTAATGAAGCTAGCTTTAAAAGAAAAAGAAAAAAACTCCTACAATATTTACTTTAAGGAACATATACACCACATTTGAGCTTAAATGTGACTAAGGGTTCTGGAGAAGCTGAAAATAGCAAAAGCAAACAAAGGATCATAAAAAAAATAGGAAAAAATTGCAGTGCCACTTAGTGAACATTGAAATTATTATGAACTGGGAGTCCAATGGAGTGCTCCTGCATAATATCAAAGCAAGTGGGTGAGAGGTTTGGGAGAAGAGATTTTTGAAGATTTGCCTGCCAGGTAGCATATATATATAAAATCACCAGTTCAAAAGATTACGCAATATGGAACCAATACCTGTGGCACAATGGTCATATTACAGTTAAAAAGGAACCAATATATCTTAATATGTGAAAAAATGCTAGTATGAACAAAATATGTGATTTATTAAAAGAGGATGGGTCTGTTGTTCTTTCATATATAGAGTTTAACCTTTTCCCCCTTGAATTAAGACTGAGTCAACAGCTTTCCTTGGCACCGGTTGGGCACTTAGGGCCCAACCTGTGCCAAGGAAAGCTTTTGACCTGGGGCATGTGATCTTGATAAGTCTCATGTACATTTCTCATTCAAATTGTTTTTCATAATTGTTGAAATTAGTTGAAAACACTGAAGCAGACGACAATTGACCACCAGCCGGTTTTGGCCGGTTGGAGGGGGAAAGGGTTAAAGAGAAACGGAATAGGAGAGTCAATTTTGTGACATGCTACATATGGTGTTCTGCAGGAAAAACTGGTCTTAAAACTATTTGCAAAGGACCTCAGAGGAGAGGAAAGAAGTTCAAAACTCCTTTAATTTAAAAGATTTTTGAAACAGCCAGGGCTAGAAATTTCACAAGTGAAACTTAACAATATTCAGTCTAAGCTATTATACTACTATTTCAACTGAACTTAGAGCCTTCTTGTATCGTTTTCTATATACAATGTAGACGCTTAAAAACAAACATGTTCTTGATTAAAACAGGCAATGTGGAGTCTGGTCAATGTACATTCTGTGGATCTCAAAAAGAGTCATTCATTCATGTATTTTGGGAATGCCCAATCACTTAGAAATTTATTGGTCAACTAAAAACATGGCTAAATTGCAATTTACTGGAAGGACTCAATTTACATGTGAGGAAATTTTATTAGGAATTCATATTGAATCCTTAGATTGTATATATATATGATTTTTGGTGTTGCAAAACAGTATATTTGGCATTGTAGAATAGAAACAAGAGGGCTGTGTGAACAGCCCATGCTCAGCTGATCGTGACATTCATCACACTTGCAGCTCTGTGAACTTGGGAAAGGATCAAGGTCACCGATGTTCTGAGGAAGGTTGACCATTATTAAAGAACACTAACATGTGCAACATCAAGGTTTAAGTAGTTCTCAAGTTATAATGAAGAGTAAAATTCATGTATGTTGCACTGTGACCCCAGAAATAAGGTCAAAGTCATTCATGTACTGTCTGAGCATGACCTTCATACAAAAACATTAACATGTGCAGCATCACGGTGCTAACTCAGAACAGATCTCAAGTAATCAAGTAAACAGTAAATTCCGTGTCAGTTGTCCTGTGAATTAGCATTAGAATGGCCATTGACTTACATAGTAATCAATAGGAAAGCTGCATTGACCCGTAAGTACCCAAGTTGAAAATACTTAAAAATCAGGAATCTAAAGCAGTGCCACCTAGTAAACAACTTTGTTTGACCCTTCCACAAGAACATATCCATCACATTTCAGCTCAATCTAAGTGACAGTTCTGAGAACAAGTGAAAAATAGCAAAACCATATAAAAAATTCATTAAAAAAAAGAAAAAATTGCAGCCGCACCTGGTGAACAAATTTTGGGAACTACATGTCCCTGGGAGTGTCTATGTACAATATCAAAACAATTGGGTGAGCAGTTTCAGAGGTGAAGAGTTTTTAAGGTTTGCCCCCAAAAAAGAACAAAAAAATTCATAAAAATTCCAAAAATCAATAGAATGTGACCATATGAACAAACTTGGAAGAGATCCACCCAAGGAACATCCCCACCAAGTTTGAAGTAAATCTGGCCAAAATTATTTAAGTTATAACCATTACAAGAAATTCCCATGTTAAACTTTCCTATTAAAACTTTTGTAAAGATTTTGGAACAAAAAAAATCACAAAAAAATCCAAAATTCATTGGAACATGACCATTTGGACAAACCTGGTAGACACCCCTCCAAGGAACATCCCCACCAAGTTTGAAGTTAATCTGGATGACTGTTTTGTAGAAGAAGTCGAAAATGTGAATTAGCATTAGAATGCTCATTGACTTCCATAGTAATCAATAGGAAAGATGCATTGACCAATAAGTGCCCAAATTGAAAACAATGCTTAAAAATCAGGAATCCTCAGCATTCCCACATAGTGAGCAGCTTTGTTTGACCCTTCCACTGGGAACATATCCACCATGTTTCAGCTTAATCTGAGTGACGGTTCTGGAGAAGAAGTCGAAAATATCTATAACATACAAAAATTCATTAAAAATTAAGAACAAAATTGCAGTGCCACCTGGTGAACAAATGGTCAACAAGGAGTCCCTAGGTGTCTTCCCGTGTGATATCAGAGCAATTGAGTAAGCACTTTTGGAGCAGATTTTTTTAAGATTTGTCCAAACAAAAACAACAAAAATATTCATTAAAAATCCAAAAATCACTGGAGCATGAACATTTGAACAAACCTGGTAGACACCCATCCAAGGTACAACCCCACCAAGTTTGAAGTTAATCTGGATGACGGTTTTGGAAAAGAAGTCGAAAATGTGAATTAGCATAAGAATGCTCATTGACTTCCATAGTAATTGATAGGAAAGCCGCATTTTCCTATAAGTACCATAAATGAAAAAATCGTTAAAAATCAGGAATCAGCAGCATTCCCACATTGTGAACAACTTTGTGTGACCCTTCTACAAGGAACATATCCACCATGTTTCAGCTTAATCTGAGTCACAGTTCTGGAGAAGAAGTCAAAAATAGCTATAACACACAAAAATTCATAAAAAATTAGCAAAAAATTGCAGTGCCACCTGGTGAACAAATTAAGAACAAAGTGTCCTAGGGAGTGTTTCTGTGTGATATCAAAGTATTTGGGTGAGCGGTTTCAGAGAAGAGGATTTTTTTTAGATTTGCCCCAAAAAGAACAAAAAAATTCATTAAAAATCCAAAAATCACTGGACCGTGACCATTTGAACAAACTTGGTAGACACCTACCCAAGACACATCCCCACCAAGTTAGAAGTGGATCTGGCTGACGGTTTCGGAGAGGAAGTCGAAAATGTGAATTGCAGACGGACGAGGGACAGACGGACCCTGACGGACGGAGAGCAATAAGATAAGCTTAGCTGACTGACAAGTCAGCTGAGCTAAAAAAGACATCCTGTGTTGACAGGCTATCTTTAGCTTCTTTTATAGTCAGTACATTGAAACAGAACATTACATTGCCGAAAAGAATAAGAAACTAGAACAAGAGGGCTGTGTGAACAGCCCGTGCCTCAGCTGATCTTGACATTCATCACACTTGCAGCTCTAAGAACGTGGGAAAGGATCAAGGACACCATGTTCTGAGTAATGCTGACCTTTATAGAAGAACACTTACATGTACAATATCAAAGTTCAAGTAGTTCTCAAGTTATAATGAAGAGTAAAATTCATGTATGTTGCAGTGTGACCCCACAAACGAGGTCAAGGTCATTCATGTACTGTCTCAGCATGACCTTCATACACAATAATTAACATGTGTAGCTAACTCAAAACAGATCTCAAGTTATCAAATAAACAGTAAATTTTGTGTCAGTTGTCCTGTGAATTAGCATTAGAATGCCCATTCACTTACATAGTAATCAATAGGAAAGCTGCATTGAACGATAAGTACCCGAATTGAAAATCCTTGAAAATTAGAAATCCAAAGCAGTGCCACCTAGTAAACAACTGTTTGACCCTTCCACAACAACATATCCATCACATTTCAGCTTAATCTGACGGAACGTTCTGACAAGTGAAAAATAGCAAAACCATACAAAAAATTCCTAAAAAAATTGCAGTGCCACCTGGTGAACAAATTGGGAACCAGGTGTCCCCGGGAGTGTCTTTGTATAATATCAAAGCAATTGGGTACGCAGTTTCGGAGAAGAAAACTTTTTCAGATTTGTCCAAAAAAAAAGAGAACAAAAAAAATCATTAAAAATCCAAAAATCACTGGAGCATGAACATTTGAACAAAATTGGTAGAAACCCATCCAAGGTACATTGCCACTAAGTTTGAAGTTAATCTGGATGACGGTTTTGGAGAAGAAGTCGAAAATGTGAATTAGCATTAGAATGCCCATTGACTTACATAGTAATCAATAGGAAAGCTGCATTGACCGACAAGTACCCGAATCGAAAAAATCGTTAAAAATCAGGAATCAGCAGCATTCCCACATTGTGAACAACTTTGTTTGACCCTTCTACAAGGAACATATCCACCATGTTTCAGCCTAATCTGAGTGACGGTTCTGGAGAAGAAGTCAAAAATAGCTATAACATACAAAAATTCATTAAAAAATTAAGAAAAAAATTGCAGTGCCACCTGGTGAACAAATGGTCAACAAAGAGTCCCTAGGTGTCTTCCCGTGTGATATCAGAGCAACTGAGTAAGCACTTTTGGAGCAGATTTTTTTAAGATTTGTCCAAACAAAAACAACAAAAATATTCATTAAAAATCCAAAAATCACTGGAGCATGAACATTTGAACAAACCTGGTAGACACCCATCCAAGGTACAACCCCACCAAGTTTGAAGTTAATCTGGATGACGGTTTTGGAAAAGAAGTCGAAAATGTGAATTAGCATAAGAATGCTCATTGACTTCCATAGTAATCGATAGGAAAGCCGCATTTTCCTATAAGTACCAGAAATGAAAAAATCGTTAAAAATCAGGAATCCGCAGCATTCCCACATTGTGAACCAATTGTGTGACCCTTCTACAAGGAACATATCCACCATGTTTCAGTTTAATCTGAGTCACAGTTCTGGAGAAGAAGTCAAAAATAGCTATAACACACAAAAATTCATAAAAAATTAGCAAAAAAATTGCAGTGCCACCTGGTGAACAAATTAAGAACAAAGTGTCCTAGGGAGTGTTTCTGTGTGATATCAAAGTAATTGGGTGAGCGGTTTCAGAGAAGAAGATTTTTTAAGATTTACCCAAAAAAGAACAAAAAAAAAAAAAAAAAAATTAAAAATCCAAAAATCACTGGACCATGACCATTTGAACAAACTTGGTAGAGACCCACCCAAGGCACACTTCCACCAAGTTTAAAGTGAATCTGGCTGACGGTTTTTCAGAAGAAGTCGAAAATGTGAATTGTGGACGACGGACGGACGGACGACGGACGGACGACCCCTCAAAAAACCTCAGCTGACTGACAAGTCAGCTGAGGTAAAAATTACCCGCCAAATAAATCATAAAAATCCAAAAATAACTGAACCGTGACCATTTGAACAAACTTGGTAGAAACCCACCTTAGGTACATCCCCACCAAGTTTGAAGTGAATCTGGCTCATAGTTTTGGAGAAGTTGAAATTTGAATGGACGGAAGGACAGACAATGGACCATCCTATAAGCTCAGCTGACTGACAAGTGAGCTGAATAAAAATCACTGAAATGTGGCCATTTGAACCAGCTTCGTAGAGACCCACCCAAGGTACATTCTCACCAAGTTTGAGGTGAATGTGGTCAGTGGTTTTGGAGGAGACTTCGAAAATGTGAATTGTTGACGATGAGGGAAAGACGACAGGCAGTGGTTCTGGAGAAGTCTGAAGTGTGAATTTTGGACGCCGACGGAAGACAATGCATGAATTATGGATGTCTAACCAGCACTTAACCTCGGCTGACTGACAAGTCAGCTGTGATAAAAAATAGTTAAATAGATGGAACCTAGGTGCACTGTAAAATAGTGAATGTTTCATAAATTTCCTCAATGAATAATTTCTTGTCATTTTTGATAGCCTTTACTGCCATCTAGAAGGTTACATGTAGTCTTCTAGCAGTCATTTGGAATACATCACTTGTCTAAAAAAAACATTAGTATAGGACAGTCACAGAACCTTGACTTAGTATCCAGGTAAAGCAGTGGTACATCAGTTTATCCCTTGTATTATGCAACAATAATATCTTGGCCAACTATACATGCTATATGCAGTAACCTTCCCTGAAGTGATGTGCATACTGTGTGTACATACAAATTTGTATCTGTTCCTCCTTCCGGGTAAACAATGTTGCCATAAAATCACAGCAAACTGAAAGGATAATACTATTTCCTCTAAGAGTTCTGTTGTGTCCTCCAGCACAATGTTCTTCCCATATCCAAGATAGTATGCCTTTTCTTTTTGTCCATCCCCTGAGGGATTACCAGCTGTGGCCAGGTATGGTGCTTCAGGTGCCTTTAAGGTATGCATACTTTTCCAGACCTCCTCTCCTGGTTCCTTTCAGCAGATTACAGAAAAGTATTATATATGTCATGGTAAAGCATGGAGGTTATGGTATTGGTGTGCCCTGGAAGCTCAGTGATGGCAGTTCATATGTCAATGACCACTTCTTGTGAACGGTTTCAGTGTCTGTATTTACAGCTGTTGTGGCTTTTCTGCTGACAGGATTGCAAACATGTGACCAAGGAATCTGTCATCAATACTGTTTCTGTTAACAGCTTCCGTTGAGGAGGCAAGTACTTGAACAGTACCTATCACTTCCTTCATGGGACATATTTTGTTTTCTCAGCACTTTCACCTTAGTTTTATTGGAAACACCACCATTGTCATAAACTGTACGTAAGCACCCCTTCTTCATGTCATTGCTGCCATATGATTTTGGAACCATGCGGTGTCAAATGTGTCCACCATGTCAGCTCCACATCATTTCTTTCATCTGCATGGATGATTTTCTCACATATTCGATACTCATTTCCCCCCAATATATAAGTAGTGGTTTACGGTGTTCCAACTGCCACTGACAAGAATCGTGTTAGATTCGAAACCAGTCTCGCTTCTCTCTGTTAGAGGTTTATCCATCATTAATCTTGCTAGGTCATTTTCTTTTTCATTTTCCATGCTCAACCTGAGTGTCTCCGTCACTGTCATTCTTGTAATGCTGAAAGTGCAATGAAACACTACATTATTCTTACTTGCCACTTTAAACATGTTAAATGGAAATAACTGTATTAAGATCTTCCTTCATTTCTCATTTAAGTTAGTGCACAGAAACATTAGATTTATTCATTAAATATGCTACTGCATCAGGTCACTTATTAGTGATATACTGCATGATGTAATGAAATAACACCCATATCTGATCTTATATCCAATATGCACATAAGGGACAGTGAACACTGCTCATGTAGTTTGTCCACTGTGAGCCAAAGAAGTTTTGGACCTTCCTTGATTATATAACTAAGCACCAAAATGATGAAAAAAGAAAAGTCACAGGTCCAAGACCATTTAGCCCATTTCCTGAAATATTACATTCCCTCCATGACCCTGAGAAATTAGTCAAGGTCATCCATATGATGCAACACCAAACTTCTGCATGAACACACATAATGAGGTACATTGGGTACCATTCCCCTTATTCTTTATCATGTTTTTCAACATACTTAAGTGTCCTTTTCTTAACTGCTTAATGACCTTGGAAAAAGGGCCATGGTCAGACATGTTACACAATTTGATCATTGGCCTAACACATATATTTGGTGTAAGTTTTGCAGTTCCATCTGAGTTCACTATGCCATGAACATCACAATTAAACCATTTCTTCATATGCATTCCCTACATGACCTTCATGTATGTCAAGGTCACCCATATTATGTGATATTGAACTTCTATATATAATACACATTTGTGGTACATTTTGTATCATATATTGTTAGCCTTCTTATTTCTCAAGATGTAAATTTAGAATAATTGTTAATACTATGTTCCTATAATAATGTTAAAAATATGTAAAGGTCACCTAACATTTTAGCAATTTTTGTCATTGGTCTAATGCATACTAGTGCAAATTTAGAAATTTCACCTTATCCTTAATCAATTTAATGCACTTTTAATACATATGGCGCTAGTTCTACTTCATTCTAATGGTTCCTCCATGACTTTACATATAATAGACATTTGTCTTTATAATATTCCTGGACTGGTATATCGATACATGTGCACAAGTTCAGATGACAGGACCATAACAAACAAGAGGGCAGTGTGAAAGCTTGTCCTCAGCTATCTTTGACATTCAACCTACATGTCCCACTCTAGTGTAGGGGATGAGGATTTCGGAGAGGAAGTAAAAAATGTGAGTCTTCATTGCAATTCCATTGACATGCATGGTATTTATAGAGATGCATGCATAAACAAACAGATACCCACACTGAAAACTTTGTTAAAAATCAGGGCTCAGCTGACAACGAGATTCATCACACTTGTGGTTCTGCGAACTTGGGATATGATCAAGGGCAACCATGCACTGAGTAAGTCTGAGTAAGTCTGACCTCTATGGAAGAACTCTTACATGTGCAACATCAAGGGCCATTGTAAAAAATCAAAAAATCACTGAAGCATGACCACTTGCACAAAATTGGCAGACAAAAACTTATCAAAGGTACATCCCTACCAAGTTTTGCACAAACCTGGCCAAAATTATTTAAGTTAAAACCCTCACAAGAAATTTTCATGTTAAACTTTCCTCTTAACATGATTAAAACTCAATGATTTTCCAAAGAGAAAATCATAAAAAAAATTAAAAATCACTGGCGCATGACCATTTGAACAAAGTTGGTAGAGACTCCCCACTGTTCTTTTCCACCAAGTCTGAAGTCAATCTGACCGACAGTTTCTTCCGAGAAGTCCAAAATGTGAATGTGCATTAGAATGCTCTTTGACTTTTTTTGTATAGTAATCAATAGGAGTGGTGCATTTACTGGTATGTGCCCGAATTGAAAGAATTGTAGTGTTGCAGTCCCTTGTGTTGAAAAAATAAAAAACTAGGAGTCTCTAGGAGTGTTCCTGTGTGATATCAAAAGCAATTGGGTGAGCGATATTGAAGAAAATTTTTTTTGAAGATTTCTCAAAAAAAACCCACCAAATGTGCTTTGCCACCGAGTTTGAAGTTAATCTGGATGATGGTTTCCGAGAAGTTGGAAAATTACCATTAGAATGCCCATTGACTTGTACAGAGTAATCAACGGGAAAGGTGCATTTACTGATAAATACCCAAATTGAATTTTTTTTTTTTTTAATCAGGAATCCACAGCAGTGACACCCACTGAACAACATTGTTTGACCCTTTCACATGGGACATATAGATCTACAAAGTTTTAGCTAAATCTGAGTGACGGTTCTAGAGAAGTAGTCGAACATAGCAAAAACACACAAGAAATCATAAACAAGAGGGCTGTGTGAACAGCCCATGCTCAGCTGATCTTGACATTCATCACACTTGCAGATCTATGAACTTGGGAAAGGATCAAGGTCACCCATGTTCTGAGTAAGTCTGACCATTATAAAAGAACCATTACATGTGCAACATCAAGGTTCAAGTAGTTCTCAAGTCATAATGAAGAGTAAAATTCATGTATGTTGCACTGTGACCCCAGAAATGAGGTCAAAGTCATTCCTGTACTGTCTGAGCATGACCTTCATACAAAAACATTAACATGTGCAACATCACAGTACTAATTCAAAACAGATCTCAAGTTATCAAGTAAACAGTAAATTTTGTGTCAGTTGTCCTGTGAATTAGCACTAGAATACCCATTGACTTCCATGGTAATCAATAGGAAAGCTACATTGATCGATAAGTACCCAAGTTGAAAATACTTAAAAATCAGGAATCTAAAGCAGTGCCACCTAGTAAACAACTTTGTTTGTCCCTTCCACAAGAACATATCCATCACATTTCACTTTAATCTGAGTGACAGTTCTGAGAACAAGTGAAAAATAACAAAACCATATAAAAAATTCATTAAAAAAAATTAGAAAAAATTGCAGTGCCACCTGGTGAACAAATTGGGAACTATGTGTCCCTGGGAGTGTCTATGAACGATATCAAAACAACTGGGTGAGCAGTTTCACAGGTGAAGAGTTTTTAAGGTTTGCCCCCCAAAAACGAAAAAAAATCATAAAAATTCCAAAAATCAATAGAGCGTGACCATTTGAACAAACTTGGTAGAGATCCACCCAAGGCACATCCCCACCTAGTTTGAAGTAAATCTGACCAAAATTATTTAAGTTATAACCATTACAAGAAATTCCCATGTAAAAACTTTTGTAAAGTTTTTTGGAAAAAAAATTATAAAAAAACCAAAATTCATTGGAACATGACCATTGAAAAAACTTGGTAGACACCCACCCAAGGTACATCCCCACCAAGTTTGAAGTTAATCTGCATGACGGTTTTGGAGAAGAAGTCGCAAATGTGAATTAGCATTAGAATACTCATTGACTTCCATAATAATCAATAGGAAAGCTGCATTAACCGATAAGTACCCGAATGGAAAAAATGGTTAAAAATCAGGAATCTGCAGCATTCCCACATAGTGAACAATTTTGTTTGACCCTTCTACGAGGAACATATCCACCACGTTTCAGCTTAATCTGAGTAACGGTTGTGGAGAATAAGTCGAAAATAGCTAGAACACACAAAAATTCATAAAAAATTAGTAAAAAATTGCAGCGCCACCTGGTCAACAAATTAAGAACACAGAGTCCCTAGGTGTCTTCTCATGTGATATCAGAGTGATTGAGTAAGCGGTTTTAGAGAAAAAGATTTTTTAAGATTTGTCCAAAAAAAGAACAAAAAAATTCATTCAAAATCCAAAAATCACTGGACCATGACCATTTGAACAAACCTGGTAGACACCCACCCATGGTACATCCCCACCAAGTTTGAAGTTAATCTGCATGACGGTTTTGGAGAAGAAGTTGAAAATGTGAATTAGCATTATAATGCTCATTGACTTCCATAGTAATCAATAGGAAAGCTGCATTGACCGATAAGTACCCGAATGGAAAAAAATCGTTAAAAATCAGGAGTCTGCAGCATTCTCACATAGTGAACAACTTTGTTTGACCCTTCTACAAGGAACATATCCAACATGTTTCAGCTTAATCTGAGTGACGGTTCTGGAGAAGAAGTCGAAAATAGCTATAACACACAAAAATTCATAAAAAAATAGAAAAAATTGCAGCGCCACCTGGTGAACAAATTAAGAACTAGGTGTCCCAGGGAGTGTTTCTGTGTGATATCAAAGTAATTGGGTGAGCGGTTTCAGAGAAGAAGATTTTTTAAGATTTGCCCAAAAAAGAACAAAACAATTCATTAAAAATCAAAAAATCAATGGACCGTGACCATTTGAACAAACTTGGTAGAGACCCACCCAAGGCACATCCCCATCAAGTTTGAAGTGGATCTGGCTGACGGTTTCGGAGAAGAAGTCGAAAATGAAAATTGTTGACGGACGACGGACGGACGGACGGATGGACGGACGGACGACGGACGGAAGACGGACCATAAGATAAGCTCAGCTGACTGACAAGTCAGCTGAGCTAAAAATTAGAGAAAAATTGCAGCACCACCTGGTGAACAAATTAAGAACTAGGAGTTCATAGGAGTGTTCCTCTGTGATATCAAAGGAGTTGGGTGAGCGGTTTCAGAGATTTTTTCAGATTTGCTGCAAAAAAGAACAAAAAATTCCTAAAAAATACAAAAAATCACTGGACCATAACCATTTGAAAAACTTTGTAGAGACCTACCCAGGTACATCCCTACCAAGTTTGAAGTAAATATGACTGACAGTTTTGAAGATGTAGAAAATGTGAATTGTGGATGGGTGGACGGATGAAGGACCATCCAATAAGTTCAGCTGACTGAAAAGTCAGCTGAGCCGAAAATCAATGGGGCATGGCCTTTTGTCCAAATTTGGTAGATACCCACCCAAAGTACATTGCCACTAAGTTTGAAATGAATCTTACTGAGGGTTTTGGAGAAGTTGACAATGTAATTTTGAACGACGGACGGACGACTCTGCATCCTAAAAGCTCAGCCTGACAAGTAAGTCAGCTGTGATAAAAAATGTTTAGCGCCACCTGTTTACCTAATTAAACTCCGAGGGTCCCTAGAAGTGTCCATATACAGTTTCAAAGCAACTGGCTGAACGGTTGCTGAGAATTTTTGTTAATATTATACCAAAAAACAAAATACAAAAAAAAAAAAAAACAAAAAAACAAAAAAAAAAACACAAAAAAAAGAACAAAAAAAAAAAAAACCACAAAAAAAGAACAAAAAAAAACAAAAAAAAACAAAAAAAAAAACACAAAAAAAGGACAAAAAAAAAAAAAAACCACAAAAAAAGAAAAAAAAAAAAAAACACACAAAAAAAGAACAAAACACAAAAAAAGAACAAAAAAAAAAAAAAAACACAAAAAAAGAACAAAAAAAAAAAAAAAAAAAAAAAGAACAAAAAAAAAAAAAAACACAAAAAAAGAACCAAAAAAAAACAAAAAAACAAAAAAAAAAAAAACAAAAAAACAAAAAAACAAAAAAAGAACAAAAAAACAAAAAACAAAAAAGAACAAAAAAAAAAAAAAAAAGAACAAAAAAAAAAAAAAACCCACAAAAAAAGAACAAAAAAACAAAAAACAAAAAAGAACAAAAAAAAAAAAAAAAAAGAACAAAAAAAAAAAAAACCCACAAAAAAGAACAAAAAAAAAAAAAAACACAAAAAAAGAACAAAAAAAAAAAAAACACAAAAAAAGAACAAAAAAAAAAAAAACACACATAAAACACAAAAAAAAAAAAACACAAAAAAAGAACAAAAAAAAAAAAAACACACATAAAACACAAAAAAAAAAAAACAAAAAACAAAAAAACACAAAAAAAAACAAAAACAAAAACAAAAACAAAAAAAAAAACCACAAAAAAAACAAAAAAAAAAAACAATACAAAACAAAAACAAAAACAAAAAAAAACCACAAAAAAAAAAAAAACACAAAAAAAAACAAAAAACAAAAAAAACAAAAAAAAACAAAAACAAAAAAATTCAAAGCAGATTGAACAAGAGGATCATGATGATCCTGTGCTCTGCTGACTGGGATCTGCTTTTACAGTATTAGAACACATGGACTGCAGTCTAGATTTGTATAGCTATATACATGTATGTAGAGTGGTAGCAAAGTTTGTCCTTAAAATAAATTTTGCGGAAGGACTGACGGATGGACGGACAGACAGACGGACGACGGACGCAAACGGATTCTATAAGCTCTGCTGATGGTAGTACATGTATTATCAATTGACATACCTTGCTGTTTCAATGGCTGCCGGTGTACAGTGGCAGCACTCACTCACAGTCACAAAGTCTGATATCCCAAAACTTTGTCAAAAATTAACATATCCACATTATTTTTGCAAACTTTCATTGTCTAATGTCCGACTATATTTTGATAAAGTTTAAAGCAATTCTATCATCCTGTTCTGGAAAGGAAGTCGAAAATAGCCTCAACACACAAAAATTCACAAAAAAATAGGAAAAAATCGCAGCGCCACCTGGTGGCCAAAATGAGAATTAGTTGACCCCAGGTGACCCTATGTGCAATATCAAAGCAATTGGCATGGTAGTTCTTGAGATGAAGAAATTTTATTTTTTTCAAAAGATAAATTAAAAAATTCATTTAAAATAGAAAAATTATTGCATCATCATCTCCTTCGCAAACTTGGTAAAGGTTTACCTGGGCAACATCCATGTGCAAAATTAAAACATTCCATATAGCGGTTTTTGAGAAGAAGTCAAAAGGGTAAATACAATAGTGTAATATATGCACTGTATTGCCATATATATATACAGCTGTAGCACTTCCTTACAGTTGCGAAGTTTGATATCCCATAACTTTGCCTAAAATTAACATATCCATATAATTTTTGCAAACTTTCATTGTCTAATATCCAACTATATTCTGATAAAATTTTAAGCAATTCTGTTCAGCCGTTCTGGAGAAGAAGTCGAAAATAGCCTTAACAGGCAATAATTCATAAAAAAATAGGAAAAAAATCACAGTGCCACCTGGTGGCCAAAATAAGAACTAGTTGACCCAAGATGACCCTATATCAAAGCATTTGGCTTCGTAGTTCTTAAGATGAAGAAATTTTTTTTTTTTTCAAAAAATAAATTAAAAAATTCATTTAAAATAGAAAAATTATTGCATCATCATCTCCTTCGCACACTTGGTAGAGGTCTACCTGGGGATCATCCATGTGCAAAATCAAAACATTCTATGTAGCAGTTTTTGAGAAGAAGTCAAAAATATAAAAAGTCTAACGACAGACGGACGGACGACAGACGCAAATGGATTCTACAAGCTCTGCTGACTGACAAGTCAGCAGAGCTAAAAATCGTTACATTCAAATTGTGCACCCCGTTTCCAGGTTTCCATAAATGGTCTGTTTATTCTTTTTGAGTAATTAACTCTTCAAGTTATTGAAGAAAAATAATAAACTTGGACAAGCACCAAAGTTCATAACCATTTGGACACTGTGAGCCAAAAGTAGGTTTTCAAGTACAGTTTTATATATGTGAATGAACATTATTGACATAAACCACATACATGAATGGTTCAGTCTCAGCTCTGGCAATGAACATTACAAAACAAACAGTTATACTAACTAATAGTATGCTACATTGTGTACATGTACCAAAAAAAGAAAAATCTACACCTTTATGTACAATGCACCCAACTGCAATTTTGATCAAGAAGCTCAATACTCTAATTTGCCATTGATGTCCAAGCTACACCATGCCATTACAAAACAGCGGCAGAAATGGCTGGTTGCCTGGTCGCCAAATGCCACCCAAAGTCTGTTTGGGAGACCCATGTAGTAAAAACGATGCTAAACAGTCGCCCTGGGCAACCAATATGTTATAATAACAAAATCAATTTAAAAGCTTGAAATTTTGTGTTGTTTTCTCTTCGCAACCTTGTTATGTCAAAATGTGCAATCGCACATACAACCTCCCAGATGTTGACAGGCCATGACTTATTTTTTTGACAAAGAAAAGGCACAATGTGAAACATTGTTTTTTGATTGGTCAGACTGTCTTCTAACAGACCAATGAGATTGCATGTACAACGTGACTGTAACATTGAGCAGGGCACTAGCTATGGTGGAGGCGTAGGGTTTTTTGAAACCACCAAGTAGTAGTACTGGATCCAAAAGTAAAAGCAGCAAATACGTTTATGTTTACTTATAAGCCAAGAGGATTAAGATAACAGTGCCCCAGTGTCATATTACTAATTGTCAATATCATAGCATAGCTGTTACAGTATACACACTTGCCGCTCAAGTCGTAATCTGCAAGGCCAAGGTAATGAAAGGCAACATCAACTTCAAGCAACATTCTCTCGTGATATAAACTGTAAGTCATTTTTCGTGACAAAATTTTGTCTTTCACTAGCGGGTCATTACGTGTCAACTCAGGCAATGGCCCCAGCTCACCCATCTTGGATTTTCTGCAAACTACACACAAGTGTAAACAACCTATTATAAAGAGGATTTGCAAACTAGAAAAGAAGATTTGCTTCAAAGCAAATCTGTCTGTGTGCCTTCAAAAGTTGTAAATAAACTCAACCAAAAAAATAAGTCTCCGCTTTTATAATTTGATATATGTTTCATATTTGGTTCGTTTTCTGACAAGTATTTACATGTATGTGTAGAATAATCCCTAGAGTGCAACATGTGTCGAGGCCAGCAAATTGAAAGTGCATGCTTGACTGCATATGTGCTAAATGTGAGACAAAGTTAGAAACCACACTTTGCAAAAAGGCAATTTTGAATGGGGTGGTTTCAGTGAGGTATCCTGTCATTGTTTGGGCACACTGGGTCATTGTTTTAGTGAACTTTCCCTGTGTGATATGGACAGAAACTGGGCTAAGCGTGGGTATAAAAGCATGGGGACCCAGGGTGGGGTATGGATTTGTCCATCTGTGGTCAAGACATCATGCCACAGTTATCTGAAGTGGAGAGGGCAAGAGCCATAAGAAGACAGACCTTGTCCTGAATGGTACCATGACTGCCAGACGTTATGTCACAGAGATCCTGCAACCCCATGTTGTGCCATATGCTGGTGCCAATGGCGAAAATTTTATCCTCATGCAGGACAATGCAAGGCCTCATGTTGCGGCTGAAGTTAGTGAATTCTTGGCCAGGGAAGGTTTGGAGGCAATGGATTGGCCCACTTGCTCCCCTGACCTTAATCCTATTGAACACCTGTGGAGCCATCTTAAGCAAAATGTATACCAGAGGATGGGTCCAGAGTCAAACTTGGAAGACCTAAGACGCTATCTTTTGGAGGAGAGGGACAATATACCCCAGAGACTGATCAGAAAATTGGTCCACAGCATGAGAAAGTGCTGTCAGCAGTGTGTCAACAATCACAGTGGATACACATCCTGTTGACTGAAAGTCAACCATATGCAGTCATCAAGTCATCAGACATTCTACTGACCAGTGTAATTCTTTCCTTCCTGTAAAAATGTGACATTTTAAAACTTAAGCACAGCCCCATTCAGTTCACATTGAATGCTATTGCCATATGGACAATCTTGCGCACCTGTGATACAGACTTTGTTTGTTTTCAAGTGTTGTGCAGTGAAGCGTAGATTCATTTGTCCTGCACTTGTGTCTGAAACCAAATGTAAGGTCTATACCGGATATAAAAAAATACGAAATATTACTAAAATATGTGTTTATTTGTTTTTTACGTGGACTTTTCTACGCAGAGACTTACTTTTTTGGTTGAGTTTATTACGTGCTCAACTTTTGTCCTTTGGTACTTCACATTCCATTAAGCTTATGGCTGGATGAAAATTTCAAAGTCCAAATGACCTTGACCTTCCACCTTTACAGGTCACATGTAAATTGCAAAAATGTGCAGTGTTACAATACACACAATTTAAGCCCAACATGAACCAAACCAGATGACAATTGACCAAGTTATGGCAAGGCGAAACTTTCAAAGAGCCAGATGACCTTGCCCTTTGCCCTTTAGAGGTTACAGGTTCTTACAAAAATGTACAATGTTGCAATACCTACAATTTGAGCCCAACATGATCAAAATTGGATAAAAATTGACCGAGTTATGACTGGATGAAAATTTGAAAGGTCCAAATGACATTGACCTTTGACCTTCAGAAGTCACATGTAAATTACAAAAAATTGCAGTGTTACAAACATATTTATTTAAGTTGGATTGGTTACCTGTACCTATTACAGTTTTGAAGATATTCAAGATTTAAATTTTCAAATGGCCCTAATTTGCTTAATTTTCAAAACCGTTGAACCTATTTACAAATAATATTGCAATAAATAAAAAACAATCACTAACTGTTGAGAATATTCAGTTTTTAGTCACCTATCTCACCCATTTATGCACTTGCAACAATGCTGAAAAGTTGTATATGTCGTATTGGACTAGATACTTGTATTCAAAATAAAGAAATGACTTGGTGAATATGCAGGTGTGAAAATATTTGGTTCCAAAGTTGCGTTTTTTTGTTAACAGGGGCCCCCTTTACCAGTGTGTAACTCAGTTCTGACAAACTGCACCACTATCAATCTTTGGAATATTGTAGAACAGACATAGGTACACAACATATCCAAAAATGTGTTGGTATCTTGTTTCCTTCTAATAAAATTACAGCAGTGAATTTGAGTAAAATAAGCCATTAGTTGCAGTCATTTTACAGCCATATACCCCTCCCCCCCCCATATTCCACCTGTTCACCTGGAAAAAGATAAGAATGGATACATGAGAACACAACAGTGCTGTATAATTTTCAATTTAATTCACCATGGACAATTCCTGTTGAGTAGAATATATTTCTGTTGTATTTGTGTCTTTTTGCCCAGAACCACTTCCTGGTAGTCATTACCCTATTCCGCAGTCCAAACTCTTTAATCTCCATAAGTTAACCTGTCCCTGTCTAACCTATATACATATATGCAAGTACTATGGTCCATATTGCACACGTTCCACTGTAAAATTCTGACATAGGCTGTATTAGCCCAAACATGTTATGGAGCCTTTTACCCGTGCATGTCTCTCTGAGTAGCAGCTCCTTGTCTAAGCTAAATATTCAGCAAAGACAACCCACATAACAATGAATAAATATGAACGTGGCACATGATGAATTAGCTAAATGCGTGAAGTTTTGCTTATAAATAAATGCACAGCTTCACTATGAAAGAATACCTGTCAAACAAACCATGATTAGGCCAGAGTTTTTTAATTTTTAGTTTCACAGACATTTGCCACTAAAAGCTTGGGTAGAAAGGAGGAATAAAAATGAAAATAAAAATAACGCACTTGCATTTTTTTTTCAAGGAAAATTATTCTCCCGACTGAAAGGTAGGACGGGGAAAAAATTCCCACACAACTGGTGACTTCTATGCACTAAAGCATGCCAATATGTACTAGGCTCGTGCTAGCCATTCGCCACTGGCAGAAAAATAGTTGAACTGGCAAAAGAAAATTCACATAAGTTAGCCAATTTGGCGAAGATAAAATTTTCCAGGACAGGTTTTATTCTGGAATATTCTGGTAAAAAAACGGACGTGCATTATCGAAATAACGGAAAGAAAACTTTATTCAACTTCAAAGTGGTCTTCAGAGAATAAGAAAATACATTCAGAGACATATAATATTACGTCTATTTGCTTTGCTCAGGCAAAAATCAATCGATGTTCATGGCTTTTTGACTCGGCACGCATAAACAAGCTGTCCAAAATACATACTTGATCAAGGTCGTATCGTGACTTCCAGCTCCCAGTTTAGGTCTTCAAATTATAGGATTCCTTGTCAGAACATTGTATATCTATCCACTAATGATAACAGACAGAGTTGTCATGATTCATAAATGCCTTGTAGTGAAGAAATTCATTGAAATAAACAAGTAAAAAAAATAATTTGTGGGTGCCATGCTCTTTTAGATTGACCTGGACATTGCCACACGTGTAGTAGTCCTGCCACCTATTGACGAAAATGAAAAACGCTTGTGTTCCTTCAGATATGGGCAGCAAATTTGGTACATGTATTTTTATCTTTTACAGATTTTTAATTAACAAGCATTTGTTTGATTTTGTTTTTTTAATCAGAAGTTTGATACTTGAAGTTTATTTCTGATAACATTGACTTAAAGGAAGTAATAATATTGATTCAAGCAGCCAAGATTTTTAAATCTGTATAATATCTGCAGATTCTCAATAGATATTAGGCATACCCATTGACAGGCCTGTTTAATGGTTTAGTACACCTACACAGTATTTTGTCTGTTGTCAAGGTGAACATATGCAATATACACATATTTTCTTACTTTTTTATATCTAATGTTTTAACTATGTCCATATTTTAATAACTCTTTACTACAAGCATTATCACTGTCAACTCCAGTTATTTAAAAAAAAGAAAGAAAAACGGAAAGAAAAAGAAAAGAAAAAACTATTCTGGAATGAGCTGATATGTTTCTTCCAAAATAAAATTATTTAAGGTTATCTTGAAAATTAATGTTTCCTTTTAATATTTTATCTCTAAATTTAGCTATGATAAATATCCCAGCAGTGATTTAAATATCTTTCTGTTGATTTAATTACTAATGATAATCAATATACCATAACCATTATCTGAACAAATTTTCATAAAATTGGCTCAAAAACTGAATTTTTTTTCAAAACTAGGATTATAAATTAAAATCATAATTTATATATAATCAAGTTCTGACATGTCTTGGTCACTAACCTTATCATATGTCCAAGTTTCATAACTTAAAACTTTATTTTAGAAAAAAAAATGTAAATGAAGAAAAGAAAAGAAAATTTACTTATTTTAATAACAATGTAAGTATGTATGGTTGTGTGTTTGACAAAATATTTTAAGGTCTTTTAGGAGGGCGGGCTGGGGGTGGGGGTGGGTTTTGACTTTATATGTGTCAGATTTATTGGACTAAAATTTGGCTAAATAAGATTCCATTTGGCTAAAAGAAATTTGTAGTTTTAGCCAAATTGGCTAAGGGGTAAAAATAATTATTCCTAGCGCTAGCTCAGATGTATTACTGTACCTCATACAGGACCTCAGTGTATTCAACATATTCCTGTCACTTGATACACCTGCCTGTTTGTATTGTAGTATGCTTTTAGACCTCTAGTCCTAGACTGGTGCAAGCTTTTCAATCTGAACTGCTTACATGAATGAACGTTTACTTCTCCCTGGTACTTTCATCAAAATGACTACATGAAATTTATGAAAAAACAAGGTCATGTCAACTTTCATCCATGTTTGTTTGTGGATTCTAAGCACAGCTTGTGGGAACACAATATCCGGAAATTTTTGAAAAATAGCAGAACTGTCCGGGACGGTCGGCTGAAATAAAAAAAGATGAATTTTCATTTTTATTTTTTTTTCTGATTTTGGCAAAAATAGGGTTAGCGGAGTTCATGAAACAAATAATTAAAGAACTCTGGCCTTACTAAATTTGTATAGTACAGGTTCAGATAGGAACAATTTGACTTATCCCTGAACTAATATGTACCCTTTCTAGCTGGACAGCTTATCCCAGTTAAACCACTCGCCAGTGTATAACTGAAGTGGAAACAAGCTGGGACATTATACATGTATTTAGTCCAAGTGATTGTAAAATAAACAGATGCAGCAAGACCACCTGTACAAACCAAGGGAAATCCTAACCATGACTGCAACAATGTGCATCCTGCACTATATTTATTGTCTTATCTGAAACCTGTTATAGATGTCAGCTTGCATATCAGTAAAATGTCTCTGACGAAATGCACTTTTTCCTTCAAAATCATTGATAAAATTTTGTAAGAAGGAAACAACATACCATTATCATTTTTTGGATTTGTTTTATATATGACCTTGTTCTACTAGATAACAAAGTTTGATACTGGTGCTGTTTGTCAGGACTGAGTTATACTCTGGTAAAAGGGTTCCCCGTTAACAAAAAGTACAACTTTCGGGCCAAATATTTTTTTACTTACAGATTCAGTCATTTATTTCTTTGTCCTATATACAAGTACCCAACATAAATATTCAACATACAACTAGTTAGCATTGTAGCAAGTTAATAAATGGGTCAAATCAATAGCTGAAAATCAAAATTGGTCATTTGCTATTGTGTTTTTTGCCATTTTTGTACCACCATATAAGTACTGTAATCATCTTATATCTTATCTTATTTTGTACTTTTTTACTCTCTGGGTATAGAAGAAATACTTCAGAAAAATTTATAGATGTGCTTGAATATTTTAGCTGTAAAAGAACTCTAACTCATCCATACCAGTCCCTGATATTTACGTATATTTACCTATATTTAAGATGACAAATTGCATTATTTAAATTCTTCATGAAAAGAGCTTTCATTCAAGTACCAACACGCCTACAGTCTTAAGTCAGTGGTTCTGGCACTGCCTGGCAAGTCAAGCTGCGCCTGCCGCAAGGACTGCTGCAGCATGACTTACCAGGCAGTGCCAGAACCACTGACCAAGGACAGGGACCACAGTGTGGAATGAGTTAAAAATAACAAAAAAAATACACGTTTTTTTTTTTTAAAGATGACCTCTCCCCCTCCCCAGGGGCCATAAAATTTGAACCAGTGGCCACAAGGGCCTACTATTTTGTAAAACATCCTAAGAATGGCTGTTCTACAGATAAGTAAAATTTGAGGAAAATCCAAGATGGTTCGAATTGGGGTTATATAAGAAATTGCCTGATTTGACATGGAATGACCCCAGCAGAAAATATGTGGTAACCGTAAACAATTATGCAAATACAGATGCATTTCTTTTGTGATCCCCGTATTACCTATAGACGAATTCTCACTGCAACATGGGTGATAATATGGATATCATCTACAATCTGTCCAACAGTAATGTTGTGTTCTCTTTTTTGTTTGTTCTTTAGTCTTAACCCTTAAAGTTAAAGTGCTAATCACTGCTATAGTTGCTTTCTCATTACCATTAAACATATAATGGTTAAAAGAGTCAAATTCCTCATGAAGATACCTTTCATTCAAATACCAGCAAGCCTTGTCTGAAACAAAAAGAAGTCTTAATCAACAGCTTTCCTCGGGACACTTTGCGTGCAATGCGTGCAAAGTGTCCCGAGGAAAGCTGTTGACTCAATCGTAAATCAGCACTTTAAGGGTTAATCTATCAACGTGATGAAAAATTTAAGTTACTCTATGACATTCAATGAATATTATCATGTACTCATGCATCTGAAAATTTTTAATTTCAATGATAAATTCAGCGAATTCAATGACTGTAAGAAAAGTTTAACTTTTTGAGGCTAACCTGTGAGATTTGGATGAAAAACAAATTGCAAACACTGAAACAATGCCAATGCTCAGAATAGCTGGCCCATATGGGGGTGGGGTGGGGGGTGGAAGGCGTTTGAGTTAGCTTGGCCCTGACCAGCATAAAATAATATCAGATTCAGGCCATGGAGGGCCTGTAAGCTTTATGTCATGATTTTAGCTGCAAGATCCAATCAGGCTTTTTTCCCTCCCTCATTAATTGAAAATCTTCTATTTGCAATTTTTTACTACTACATTGTACCAAATGAAAAGCTGTTTTCTTTATGTTAAAGCTAATTCAACAAGCTACAGTCCCTCTTTTTCTTACAAATCGATTAATCTACAAATTATATTTATAATATAATTAAACACTTCCTTGTGACTGTCTTTTCATATTTTACTGACTTTGCAGGTATGAAGCAAAGCGTGTACGAAAAGTATAGCCTGCCAGGCAAACAGGTAAGCCATGGCTCCAGATCAATGAGGAATCGTCTACGCTGCGCAAATAAGTCATTTTCCACTTAAAACTCACCAGAATGCACCATTTGCATGCTCAAATTCATTTTTTTTTTTGGCAGGGGGGGCTGTCCCCAGACCCCCCTAGCATAGCTTAGGGTGCTCGCATTGGCCCTTTGGGCCAGTAAGTTCTCATTTGGGCCACTGAAAAAATTATCTACTGCCCCCCCCCCCCAAAAAAAAAAACAAATTTGGGCCACTTGGGTATCTCATTGAATTTCTGGCACTGCCAAACATTCTGGACCCCCCTCCCCACCCCCCACCCCCCTGGTACTTGGATATATGTATGATGGCCAAATATCAAACAGCTCAAACTTCACAATTATAACAATAAACCCAAATACAAAGTAGTCTTCTGGAGCTAAAAGGTTGCTTCCCTAAATACACTAAGATACAGAATGAATCGATTTATTGATTAAAACCCGCCATCTGGTGGACATGGCACAAAATACAAAGTCAGGACCCATAGCTACATTTAGGTATTACTGTGGGTCCTGAATCAGAAAGACATGTGTCACACACACATAGTAAACTGCCAATTTGAAAATTAAAATTTGAAAAAAAAAAGGAAAAGAAAAAGAAAAAAACATGTCAAACAGTTAACAACCAACTTGGCAATAAAGTAACCCCCCCCCAAAAAAAAAATAATAAAAACCTTCTAGACTACGAGTTTCATGGCAGTCTCTGATCAAAAGACGAGTTTACATACCTATTTACATGTTTGAGAACCTTGAGATCACCATGGTTGTACATGTAGGTCATTAGTTATTTCTAAATTAGAAATACAAATTTATCTTCTTTGAAGAGCGTGTTATTGCAATATTATATGTGGAGTGAGGGTCAAATACAACTTGGTACCTCTTTTGAGAGACCACCCCTACGGCGGGTCAAAGTGTGGTCTCTGAAAACAGGTGGTCTTTCATTAGAGGTACGACAACATGGAAAAGATAGCGCAGTGTTCTGAGAGAGTGGTCTTAAAAAGATATGCGGTGTCTCATTAGAGGGCTCTCTCAAGAGAGGTACCACTGTAATGATTTTCTATTTGTTGTATATTTGGCACAGTCCATCATAAAGTGTTTTTTTTTTATCTTAAATCATGTTGCTGCAGCACTGGCTGCACAGTCTTCTATCAGCTTCCAAACCTTTGTAACGCCCTGTTTCAATATTAAGTACATGTGCACTGATTTGCAGGACAGTGTACTGTCTGTGTTTACATATTGATATATTTGATTTTAACTATGGCTCTTTTGTGAAACAGAAATTCTTGATTTTGCAATAGGGCCTTAGCTTGTTTCATGGTCTATTTTCACCATTTACATATTTAGTTCACTGTTTTTCATATTCACCACAGAGTTAATCATAAAGTGAGCTGATGTTGTTGCAGACATTGAAGTTACCATTAGTTTCATATTAAGTTTTGTGAATCAAACTTTGCAAACAGAGATCTAATAAATTTCAACCATGAATATTCATTGGTCTGATCCATGGAAATGTTTTATCTCCGACATTTTGATATTAAACTATTCTGATCACACTCACTGGCAAATGTGATACAGCTATTTCAAAGCAAACCAAAGATTAGTGATATTGATAGGGTAGCTACCTAGCTCACCTTTAATTGCTGCACTGCAAGATTTTCCGTGTATGTACCCCTAATATAAATCTATCGAGTTTGTTACATGTATGGGCCTGTTCAATACATGTGCACTAGATTCACTTTTAAAAAGTGCACAAAGTTGTCATTGTTGAGATTCTGAATAAAGAAGGAAGCCCACACTTCATTCCTGTATGATAAAATAGGCAACACTAGGCTATTGATGAGTTTAAAATAAGACAGATCAATTAACATTTGTGTTAAAATATTTCAAGCTGGAAAGAGCCTTGTTTGCTTTGTCTTTCAATTTGGACACAGCCAGGTCAAAAATTCAAGAGACAGCAAATTCAATGCCATGGTGGCAATCGCTTTGAGATATTTCAATTTCAGTGCTTTACAGAGAAAAGTGATATTTCCTGAATTTATGGCAACCTTTGTTGAAAATTATTATTCTTGCTTTAGGCTTATAAATCCAAATTGATAGCTTCCATTTACTGCAGCATTTACCATGCAGAAATTATACAGAAGGAGAGAGCAGGGTCAGTTGAGCCCATCAAGCCCCTGTGGTGACCAATTAATTGTGCAAACGATCCCTTTGTTCTCCCTTTGTCCTGTGTTAATTAGCTCAATCGAGATAAGAACCGGCTTTGTACCCAACCTTTGAAACTGCAGCCGTTTTCAGCTAAGCTGGTCGTGCAGGCTCACAGAACATAGCTTGACTTCTAGCATCATTACTCCGGAACAGTGGGGCCTGATGTTGCGTAATGTTGTAAGCGGCCACCCACTACCTGTATGCGTGTGCAGTTAGTTTAAATCGCCAGTTTCCATCACGACAATTTGAATGGTGTCCGTTACATCATTGCACTCATACTAGAACTGGAGGTATTGAAATTCTGCCATTTCAAAGGGGGATTTCAGAATGATAAGTTGAGGAAATTTTGCCAAAATAAAGCTCTTCAGGAATAAATTTCCCGAAGCTGCTGGTTTGTGGAAATATTACCACACTGTACACTGTCTTCAGATCATGCAATGGATGTAAACAGTTATTTCTTGGCATCATTTGGCCGGGTAGAAAATCACTGTCAAAATAGGCGGAAACAAAAAATTATTTTCTCCAAGATGGCTGTCTTAATATGGCAGATATGTCCCAATGTAAAGTATAGGCAACTTTGCTTGAATGAACTATATTTTTAAGGACCGAGCAAGGGTCACAATAGCTAGAAGTTGTAGAAGAAGTTCGACCGGTTTCGTTGTGTTTCACAACTCGTCAGGAACTGTGGGCTAACCGACGTTACGTCTGATTTATATGCCGAGGGGTAACTTTCTGTTGTCACGTAAAACACGCTATTGTGATTGCGTAACACAGAATCTCGGTTCTACCAAGACGTTATTGTCAAGGTAAATTAGATTCAAAAGAATTTGAATCCTGGCAGGCCAATAAAATAAGGACTGCCGTAAAAACAATGCTGGGGGTCAGCAAGTGTAATTAATCAGACATCTAGGTGGTGGTACTACCGTACCACAAAGCCCTGAACACAGGAGCTTGGGACTGTGTGTGAGAACACAGTGTGGGTGCATGTGTGCGGTTTCCCTATGGGTTGCATAGGTAATATGCTACCCAAAGCAGAATCTCATGGAGGGATGAACTCTGAACATAAAATTTTAGCATTAGACCGAGCAAGAGAGCTCATCTCCCCATGATGTTGAGACCGAAAGGTTCAATGGAGCGCAATTGGTGCATCCAATGTCTTTCCCTGTCTAGGCGCAACTGTCTGGTGCGTTCTAGACGGGGGGGAGTGTGGATATACTCTAAAATGTGCACTTTTAGAGCAAGACCCTGGTGGTCATTTTGGGCAAAATGTCTGCCCAGTGGCTGTGCAATGACTTTGTTACTGATGTAACGAAAGTGTTCGCGCAATCTGTCTTTGAGTGGGCGCATCGTTTGCCCCACATATTGTTTGTTGCATGTGACACAGGTAAGTAGGTACACTAGATTGGAACTTTCACAGCAACCTCCCTTGGGGACATGGTATGTCCGCCCAGTTTGTGAACTGGTTACTCTGCCTGAAGTGTCCAGACAGATACAGTATTTGCAATCAGCTCGATTGCATTCGTTACTGTGTCTCTTTCCAGATACAGCTGGATTCAGCTGTGTGTCTGTGTGATATCTGATCCTGCTATGGACCAGCATGTCTTTCAAACTGTCTGCCCTTCTGAAACCCACTATAACTTCCTTGTCGATTAAGGCTTCTGCATGCGGCGAGGCCTCAAGTGTTCTCCAGTGACTTTGGATGATCTGTTTTATAGGTGGAAGTGAGGGGTTGAACGTTGTGATCAAGAAAAGCTTTTCTTGGTCGGTTTCGGTGGTTGGCTTGGGAGCCAAAATTGTGGACCTGTTTACTGAGTCCACTTTCGTTTTCGCATCAGTCAGAATTTGAGTGGGATAATCCCTAAGCTCATAATATTGGAGGATTTTCTTAGAATTTTCCTCATAATCAATGGTCTTGCTACAGATCCGTTTGATTCTGAGCAGCTGGCTGAATGGTCCACCCACCTTAGAATGTTTGGGGTGGGCTGACCTGTAATGCAGATACGTATGAGTATCTGTAGGTTTGACGTAAAGGGTGGTGTACGCTTTACGTTGTGTGTCAATTCTGACGAGAGTGTCAAGAAAGTTAATCTCTGTGTCGGAGACGTGAGAAGAGAACTTGATGGTTTCATGGCAGGAATTCAAATGGGAGAGAAACTCAGCTAGCTTTGCTTGAATGAAGATCCATATAAGTGAATAATCCAGATGGGACCGGTTTGTCCAAATAACAGCAAAATGTACTCTGATTTATGATTTTACCATGGATGTAAACTGTCATTTCTTGGTCTCATTTGTACAAAATGATGAATGCCAAGTGTAGCCTCGGTGTTTACCCAAGCTGCGCCCCAGCAGCCGCACAGTAGCAGTGTGCAGGTTTTATTAACCCCCTTAAAACTTGCAGCTTTAGGGCTAGAACCTTTGAAGTAGCCGGCATGCTATCTCCTTCTGTATAATACCTGCATGCAGGCTCACCAAGTTATTGCATTTTGTAGGCCAGTGTTACTTTCGGATAGAATGACCAAATCATCTGCATACAACGGGCAGTTTACAGGATAATAATAATATAATAATAATACTTTATTGCAGCATGGGGCAGCATGTTTTGTCAATTATTTTAGGGAGATCATTGATGAATAGAAATTCAGAATAGATACAACATATGCAGCTTGGCTCTGCTTTAGAGGCAAGACCAGGCCCATCTGTCCGACGAAAATTGGGCCCAACGGCCCATCCCTTGGCTTTGGGGCCCAAATATTCGGTGACACCAGCACTAATATAATAATAATAATAATAATAATACTGTGGCTCTCTGCTTGTCTGCCGCAGTCCTGTGTCACTGTGTGACACAGGTGGCCTATAAATAAATAAAGATTAAAAAAAAAAAAAAAAAAAAAATAGATGAGGCTGGGGAAACCATGGTTATCCTTAGTAATTACCAGCTTAGTTATGCTGCCATGTTTTCCAGGACCTGAGTCGAGGAAAAGGGTCCACAACCGACTCTCTCACAGGTGTGGTGGGCCCCTGGTCCTGGGCACTCACAGTTTGTACTTTCTAAAGCAAAACAGAAAAAGAAAAAAATATATATATCCCTCACTGTCTCACACACCCTACCCCCGCCTCGA
>CAXHWN010002475.1:0-67000 GCA_964020975.1 Hermodice carunculata
ATAACTTCTGAAATGCAATGCGAAACAAAACATCTGACTTGCTAGTTATATCAGAAAATGCATGCTCGCTGGAGGCAAACAGATCATATGTGGAAGCCGCTGTGCTGTTTTTTCTACAGGAGGGTTACAGTTGTTGTGCAAGTTTGGTTTTCAAAGTGTAAAGGAGTATGAATCCCTCGGTAGTCTTTCTGACCCTAGGAGAATATCCATCATATACGTGACACCAAGTCATACCATTTGCACCATGGAAAAAATTTGATGTACGTTTGCCAAAAGTCCTGAAATAAACCTACACTTATATGCTAGTAATCTAAATACTATGTAGTGCGTGGTTTTCGGTACGGAAAAGCTAAATAAATTTATACTCTTTCTAAGAGACAATTGATTTAAAATGTGGTGCTTCGCTTCGCAGCTTATAGGCCTAAGCAATTGTGTTCTATAGTAAAAATTGATTTACGGTTGTGTGTTGTTACATCTAAAAACTCCATTTCTCTCTTCAATATTTACTTTACCGGTGATTCAAAGAACTGAAACAATAACTTTAACATTCACCTGGGTTGCGTGATAAAGGAGTCTGCTAAATGACAACAATTACTGACAAAAAAGTTGTCAAACTGCTTTTTAAAATGTAATACGTACGTGCAATATAGTAGTGTGGAAGAATGAGTGCTTTTTGTCTCAGAAATTGAGTTATATATGTTTATTCTGCACCTGGCTTCTTCCTATCGGGCATAAACACGCCCAGTAAAGTCCAAGCAACTTAGGTTTCTTGCATATTTACAATAAAAAGGACCTGACTAGTCTTTTTTATGGATATGATATATGATGTAGGGCCAAAAAACGCACATTATCACACTGCTGTTTTGTTCTGTTTTCATTGCAATTGATCTTGACTTGGCCATAATATGATTTACTATAGTAATTTATTCCCGTGCACAATACTGATTAACAATGCATGTCCTTCTTGAAAAAGTAAATATATACTTTACCTTTTTAACTTTATCAGAATACAACTATGTGTTGAATAAATATGCTATTTACGCTTTAATTTCATTATCTAAAAGTGAGCTGGGAATTCAAATGTAGACCTACCTTTGGCATTTACGACCGTATGGATATTTCATCATAACACCGTAATGTTTGTTTTTTAAGCTAAAACACAAGAAGTCACGGAGTGGTGCATATGGATCTTGCTTTTTCTGGCTTTGAACGGTAACTTGTTTGGCTGCATCATACTGTCGAAGAATAAAATATAGCCAAGAAAAGAATACCACACCTGTTTGTCTCGGACCAACTGCAGTTTTAAATATAAGCAGTCATATTGGGAAAAAAGACTTACTTTGGATATTGACTTAGAAATAATGTTATAAACAATGGAAACACAGGAAAATTATTTCTACATATAGGAACTTTCTATTGGCAACTCACCTTTACAGACGTATAGTTTTGTGCAATTACATTCATACGAAAGGGAAAAGGAAAAGAATCAATTAACTTCCGACTGTGAAACATTCTTTTTTCAAGAGAAGCCCATTATGCTCGGAAAGCGTCCCATTAAGGTTTTATGAAACATCGGGCTCCTTAGAGCCCTAGCATCTAGCAGTTCTTTACTGACTTCAGCGAGCATCAATATGTAAGGATATGTGGTTATACCATGGCATGACATGATCACATTTGTAGTCCCATCAAGGGCGTCATTTCATAATTAGTTTACTTCCCCGCCCAGTCAATTAAGACCGAGACCACATACTGGCGATCTTAAATATTTTCCATTAGAGTTAGTCATCAACTTGCTACAAATTTTCTGATTAAGTGACCCTGAAGGGATATAAAATTTCCAGTCAGTGAGGTTGCCAATTTGTAGGAACACCGCAAGAACATTAAAGCCAATTTTTGACTGAGCAGAACGCGGCCATTATGTCAAATTGGACCCTTACACGTTTGTTATCTTAGGTTCCACTGTGAGCGCGGAACTACTGGCTCCATACAGACCTGATCGTAGTGCAACCACAATCTCCCCAATGACAGCCTATTTGAGACCATTGCTCTACATCAGACCAGTTTAAGGTTGATTCTGAAATACCATGCCGCTAATATGTTTATAAACCATTTACAATGCAATATAGGCATGCAACCAGTCTGGTTCACGATACCAATTTAATCTTTTTGGTGGATTGCAAACTGGACAGCTCCGATGCTTATGGCTATAGATTGTCATTTCACACAGGATGTAGACTTGATGACGAGGCCTATTGTGAATATCACTCTCCTGATTTAACACATAAGTAGAAACTAACGATTATAGTGCAAAAACAAACGCCTAAACAAATAGACACATTTATGTACTCCATGTGATTTATATGTATTTCACCTGAAAGTTTTCTAGAAGTGGCTTCTACATGTCTTTATGTTCCTCTATTTCACTACTTTAATGCAGAAAATATTCCGGAGTACTTAATGTATCAACATTTACAAGCAAACGCATATAAAAAGCTGTATATAACAGTACAGTAGGCATTTCTTGCACCAGCACTGCAAGGCATTTGGCCGTACGGTCTGTTTTCCATTGTCTGCGTTACTTTGGGCTCCCTGGGATTCCGAACACAGCTAACTGTTCGAAATAATGCCTGCCTACAAGAAGAATCCCTCCGTTATGCAATATTGTTGTATTTTGTTGATAAAGACCTCCCTTAGAGTTCCTGCTGGTGTTGGGAAACCTAATCCTTCGAGATAAAACAACAAAAGAGTGGCAAAAGCTTGGCCAAAACGCCAAGACAAAGACATTGCTTGACAGAGTATTCCAATGCAAACCGTTAAGTGGATGGCTTTTTAAGAATTAAGCGTCAAAATGTTTGACAATGATTAAGGGTAAAATGGACGATTAGTCGGCGGTATCTCTTTGAATAAGGGCATCAAAAGTTACTTGAGAAGTAACAAAAGCTTGGACAATCTTGTTACGTCAGGCTTGCAACAATATAGTGCATTTACTGTCACATCTCGTTATGGATCTATGGTAGTAATTATAACGCGCTTCCCAGAAGCCACCTGACAAAACCTCCTCTGGCGAGCAGCGCTTCAGTTCTCAACCACGTGTTCTTTACATTGTCGACAAATCCTCAATTTGACAGTTGCTTCATTCATTTCAAAGGGTGACTTTTGCAGACACTTCTTACAAGTTTGCCCGAGGAAGCAATTTGGCGAATTTCCCGCAAAATCATGAGTACAGATGACACGCTGACACCCGGCCGTGACTTACGTCGTCCCAAGCAGCTCGGCGCTTTGGTCTAACAGTCAGGTTCGGATGGTATCTTTTCTGAATACAACATAATAGCTTCATTATCCACCTGGTCTGATAGCTAATGGGAGTCGGATTGCAAACCGATGTGGCTGGTTTATCTTTGATTGCCTCTTTCCCGTGGGCTCCTGGATGACAGGATGACAGGCAGCCCAGAGAAATCAAGTAATGAAGCTACTTTGCCATATAATGAAGAAATATGTTACACGTTCTGCTTCACCTTTGCCTGGGTAGAAATGTGCAAGCCATGGTAGCCGCACTACGGGTCCATAATAAGGAGAATTTCTCAATAAAAAGAAACTTGTAATTGGGCCGGGCAGCTAGACAGGGGCAGCAAGGTGTTGCGGATCATATCAACAGTGCTGGTTCCCTTTCAAAGACATCAGTGCGTGCGACAAGAGCAGGAAAAGTGACTCTTGAGATATCCATCTCTTCATGTCAAAACTGCTCCTCTGACCACTGGGCACCAGCGTCCGCGAACAAGTATAACCATTAATAATCCCCACATGGTAAACTTTCTCTTCATGGAACCAAGAGAGGCCGAAGGGGTTGCAATTGAGATTAGGTTCATTAACTCAATATGGCTCATGTACCCCAGGGCTAGCTGATTAATTTTCTACACTATTTGCGCTTAGGTTTTTCTAATGATTTAGTTGTTTATTTTCACTTTTGTAAAGCGCGCGCTGTCCAAGTGTGGCCGCATTGTGTGCATATTCTCCATGCGCACAACACAAATTCATCACGCCCCAGCGGCCTTTGGTAAGAATGTGTCCTTACGCCGAAATATTGAAAAGCAAACAAATGCTCTACTTGATCAAACCATAGAGCTGGCTTAATTAATTAGATCTTATAATTTACATGCAGTCAAGCATCAGTGGTAGTTAGTGTGGCAGCAGGCGTGGCTGAGCCTGTATTCAACAGAATACCCTGAATTGGAAGGGTCCGATGGGCACGCTGGTCATGTGACTGGGCCCCGTCGTGACTGTGTTGTGTCACAGTATGGGACGTTTTGGTGTTGCCCGCGTTTTCTGCAGGTGCTAGCCTTCCCCTTTCTGGTAGATGACACCTGCGGCTACTCCATAACCTTAATAATTTGAAACTGACGCTTTATTTCTCGATTCTTTCAAATAATATATCATAGTTCCACATAGAACATTCACTTCACATGGTATCCAGACGAATTTACCTGCATACACCACAGTTATTTTACTTGTAAAATCAATTTGGTCAAACTTCGGTATATTATTAGTTAACCGAAGGCTTTACATACCACAGGTTGAGAGAGAATCGCATATTGTGTTCATGGCCTCCAGTTGTACCCTATGGGCCCAATTAAAGTCCTCTTTAATTTTGAAGAACTTCCAAATATACACGGCCACTCTTTCAAATATCTTTCATACGTATGAATAGCGATCGATGAAAAACACTCCTTTGAAGATGCAGCACAATGCCTGAACCTCTCGAGTCGACAGAATGGTGCTCTTCAACAAACTCGATTCACAATGTACCACCAGCTACCTTTGCTGGTCACATATGTTGCCTAGTCACACAACGTAGCCAGCAGCTCACAGGGTCCACTTCAGCATTCACAAAGAAAGATTGTGCGCAAAAAAGTCACGAAGCGACCAAAGTGCTGGCAAGAGTTCTAACTTATGAGCAGATTAGTATTAAGTGTGTAATACAAACTAACTTGTTCACCTGAGTATTTCTTACCAATCCTGTACGTTATCATGTTACTCAACGTTACAAACAAAGTCAGAGTTTCAAGAATACAAGTTCATGTCAGTTGCAAGACATAGTGCAGGTTTAAACGCATAACCTACATATACACGCAGCGGATGAATTTGCACTGCTCTCCTTCCTCGAAAGAACATACAGAATGTTATTTATCATGGACATGGTTATTTTACATATACAGATTCAGTTTCTTTACCACAGGGAACTGCCAGTAGAGAAAACTTTGAGAATGAAAACAGCAATGCTTAATAGGCGACTGGATTTGTCTGTAACACCGTCATGAAATTAAAAAGACTTTAAGAGCGTATTTGAGCTCAGCAACTCCTTCCAGCCATATACCAATGGGATATGAGGTTCCAAGGGAGAAAGCAGGGTGACCTTTGTTCGAGAATATTACTAGATATAAATAGGTAAATATTCATAACAATTGATATTTGTTTCAGGACCAAAAACGTGACAATGCTTGTTATATTTATTTTCATGAATAAAAACAGAAATAAATTCATTGGCATGGAAAGAAAGAGGGCGCCCTGATCAAGGAGGAACAGCATCGATACGTACCACTGGCATAGTGAGAACGATTGTTTGTCAGAATTCCAAGCTGACACCCCCAATTACCTCACCAAGGCACTTGAGAAAAAAATTGTGTTGAAAACACACCTTTAAGTACCATAGAAGTGTACGTTGTTGTGTGCAAGTATACACACGGCATATTGTGGTGCAGTGACGATATATTCAAAGAAAGAATCACTGCAATGCCAAATGGGCAAACACTGGAAATATTTTAAGATTGTTGTGGTCTTGTTGTACCATCTGTTCTGGTTATTCCATTGGACAAAAGTGCGAAAGTTTGTAAATGTCCATATATCCTGTAATTGTATGCTAAAGAAATATTTGTTGATCCTCATTTATCGGAAAAAGTGAGTTTTGAGCAGTATTGCAACAACACATGATTGTGAGATGAAGTAAGAGATACTCTAATTTTTTATGCAAAGCTAACGATATTATCTTGTGAGATAAAGAGACACTCAAATATTTTATTTCGAAGAAGCAAGATTAGCTTGTGAGATGAAGTGATAGATGCCCTGCTTTACTATGCAGGGGAAGTAAGACATCGTCTGATATACACCTATTATGAACACACCGTAGGACTTCTTGTGGATTGTTAACACACGCCACGTAACAAAATAAGAATAGTCGTGAGAATAAAACGTTGAGAACGGGGAAATGTAGGATCAGTATGTCAATTCGAAAGCACAAAATAAGAATAGTCGTGAGAATAAAACGTTGAGAACGGGGAAATGTAGGATCAGTATGTCAATTCGAAAGCACAGATATTCGCAATTTAGGCAACTGTCGTTACTAACCTGATTCTGCTAAATAAATAGTTTAAGTTATGTTTGTTTCAATTTTTTGTTTTATTTATTTTATGATACCGATATGGTATATTATTTTCATTCGTGTCAAAACGAGAGCAGGAAAACTTAAACAAAAAATGAATAAATAATGAAACTAATTGTTCTTGCATATGCTTTCCAGGCAAGTCAATGCAAGGATAGCACTCTTTATGGCTAATAATCTTTTAACTTCATAAACTTACTGTATAACGCATGTTAATCAAAATATAAAACAACATTGTACGTAATCTCATCCCTGATACATGACCCAATTCTCCAGCTTTACAGCGTCTTATAGCATAGCAATAGTAGATCCACAGTCCATTTCTTGACAACGTGGCCTTCTCAGAAGTATAGTCATTGAAATCATATCCTTATCTTTTAAAGCTATAGCCACATTTACATTTGCACGGTAGATGTAAAACATTTGACCATTTGTGTCAGCAGAGTGGTCCCCGGTATGAGCTTTGCCATCGTCTGATACCCCCACCCCACCCCCACCCTCACAAAATTAGGCAAAATTGAACTGGTACAGTAACACTAGTGAGAGTGCTTATGTGAGTCAGTGTTCAAAGTTCCAAATTCGGTTAAATATATTTCATTATTCAGTTGAGGAACTGAGATCTGTATGACCCCCGTTCCACAGTGAGCATGACCTTTTAAAGACCGAATGGTATGAGTAAATGTAATACAAAGGGTTAATCTAGGAACAGAGATTAACTTGGTTCAAATTGATTGAACAAAAACAGGATTACTTTGGCATAATTTGTAATAATGACGACCATATGAACAGAAGCCAAGCTGGTTCAAACAAATTGGATGCATAATTTTTAAAGTTGTTATGAATCACACTCAAAAATTAAGGCATATATGATAAGTTATGACTCATATTCATGCATAAACTGGAACATCCGATTGAAAGTTCCATTGTCCTTTACTCTGGGTTTTTGTAACAGGATTTCCATAGAATGTAGGATCTTTTAAATCGGACAAAAAACACTTCAAGTTATAACCAAGAAAATATCTTGATTTCAAAAAGATACATCATCTTCGTGCATAAATTATATGCGCAAAAATAGAATCCTTCTCGTAGTTTTCTTGAGTTCTCCTACTTATTTGTATTAGTAAGACGAAAGTCACTGGAATGAAAATTAATTTCACCAAAAAAGATTGTGAAAGCTTTTCAACCCTTTCCCACAGAAATATGATAAACAAATACCCACCGTATAAGCTGTGAGCTTAACTTCAATCAGCCATTGATGTATAAAAATTATTTCGTGAATACGATATTTGCGAATACAGCTGACCGCTTGACTTACGTTCCGCAACGCAGAGATGGTTGACTGGCACAAAGTATTCAGTTGCATGTACTTAAACTCGTGAAGTTTAACACTTTATATTTTTCTGTTCTCCATACAAGAATGGATTACACACAGCATAGCGGTTAGTTGAATCTGTTCCAAGTCAACAAATCTTATTGCTGTTACGCATAGGATACTAAATGATATTGTTAAATAGTATCATGAGTTTAAACATAGTATCAAACATTTCCTTATATGATTAAATACATTTAATCATATGTTGACATAGAATTTATGACATCATTTGATACTTTAAGACGTAACAAATACCTATTAAGAAGAAACAGCTACATACATACATAATTATGTAACTTATAAATGTTTCTGACATGTCAATGATAGTATGAATTATCGTAGTATGTAAAATATTATTTAAAATTCAAACAAACTGCTGACTTTACATCAGCTTTCTATAACCGAAAAAATGTTATTGGTTATTGACAGTGATTTTAAATGTCGACTTTCAGCACTATAGTTGAAATGTTTGCATTATGTTTTTTTTTCTTTTTCAATCTATTGCGCTTGTTATGTACTATCTACAATACATATACCCTCTTTTGGCAGTTTTGATGCACACCTGAGTTATGGTTACCTTAAAAGACGTAAAAACATTATGCTGCATAACTTGTCACGTTTGTTTATACTTTATTTCTTCAATGAGGATGAGAAAAGTAACCTTTGGCAAATTCAAATTCCTCTCCTCGTATATGTAGGTATATGTCTAAAATGCGCTCAGATGGGAGGTGTCTCTTTCTTTCTTTCTTTCTTTCTTTCTTTTTTGTTGATTGTGGTAGTTTTAGGGGTATGCTTTGGGCCTATGGCTTTTATGCATTAGGTAGGCCTACTAATTTCGGCAAAGAGCGTCTTCGATGAGCCCTTACATTCTTGTCAGTAAAATTGGGACAATAAGAGTGAGGATTGTTTTGAAGTTTTGCCTATAGTTGCAGACAAATTCAACAATTTCAAGGTCCCATGTTTTTGATCCGAATTGACAGGGATAGTTTATAAAAGAAATGCCACTCTGATCTAGTAATGACACTAAATTATTTACATACTCAATGTCGTGGCGCTGTAGTTAGCAATTTGCTGATAGGCGTAAGTAATTAAAATAGACACATTTAAAAAGCATTGTCGCGTGGAATTGTGCCGCACAACTGAAGCCGTCCTATTTCAATCATTAACGAGCAAGCTATTAACCCTTAAAGCGCTGATTTAAGACTGAGTCAACAGCTTTCCTGGGGGCACTTTGCGCGCAAAGTGCCCCCCTGGAAAGCTGTTGACTAAGACTACTTTTTGCTTTAGACTAGGCTTGCTGGTATTTGAATAAAAGGTATCTTCATGAGGAATGTGAATCTTAACCATCATATTTTTAACAGTAATGAAAAAAAGACGATAGCTGTGATTAGCACTTTAATGGTTAAAATATGCAATCCATTTTAAAGGCCGCTGTCGATAGTCTCCGCACTGCCCAGTTCTTTGTATAACATTTCATGTTTAAATCACGACGGCTGTGATTTTAAAATGTGTACGCTCTGCTGTGTCTGTTTGGAAATTTACATTTGTCAGATCGTCTTGAACAAATCTCATCTGCATTGTTGTTTGCGCTGTGCAAGTCATGTTGATTTTGTTGAAAATTTGAATGATGTTCTAATAGTTGGTCAGGCGTTCGGCCAACGTCCGTCACAACTTTCTTGAGAATGCAATAGGCAGGTTTCTAAAGTGTCGCTTGTTTTGTGGCAACATTTACAGACCAATTTCATGCAAACTTAAAAAAAAAAAAAAACGTTCCAGATCTCGGTGTTGAAGTCCCATCTATATTTTGCCTGTAATGACATCTTACATATTTTACTCTCAACTTTCAACATTTCTAACATCGTTTTTCTACAGTCTGGCTATCTCATAAGCACAGTCAATCGACTTTTCCTCCCCCCCTCACCCCCACCCTCCTTCTCCATTATGTATACCGGGCATTCATATATGTATCTTTGGTCTTCTGGGGGAAAATCGTCTGCCAGACGCATCCAAGGATACCTACACAGTCGCTGTTGGGTTTAAGACGAGCAAGGTAAGGTACGGCACACCTCATTTTTTGCAGAAAGAAGCGTCCGTTTTATTTGATAGTGTAAAAGGGAAAGAAATAGGAATTCATGTCACATTCACTAATTTTAAAAGTCGTAAGTACCAGTTATCTTGCAATTACAAGCTTCACTTCATAATTGTGGGTTTTTGGTACCTAATTATCAGTTTTTTCTCGTTATTTCAAATTTTTCTCGTCATTAAGAGTTCTAAAAGTTCGGGATTTTTTCAATTACGAGTTTTGAAAGTCATCATTAAGAGTTTTTGTACTGATGGGTTTTACATGTCACAATTATAAGTTTATCTCGTGATTACGTATTCAAAGCCGTAATCACGAATTTGTTTCTGCTTTCTAAATTCGCAGTCTCCACTTTCACCAATAACTATGTAACCTTGTAACAATGGAGTGAGGGACTGTTTTTGGCAGTCATTTCCGTACAAGTCTTTTGTGTACAATACCTAAAGAGCAATTTTACCTACACCTTTAATCTTACACAGGATTATAAACTTTTACAGGTAGAGATTCAAGGATGGATAATCTGTTTAAACTTCAATCATGAAGATGTCATTGTGTTGAACAAAAAGGAGACGGAAATGTCAAGATCACACCACAACGGGCACGTGGTCGAAGGTTCTCTGCCCTCTGATTATGACAACACTCATTTAAAAATTACGTCATGGGGGATCCAGGGGGTTCATGTGACATTTTTGAAGAAGCATTGTCAAAATGGGATACAAGGTTCAATCTGTTTTCTTTATAGTATTTGGATCTAGTGTGCTAAATGTGGAATGACTATTGGCGCATTTCAAAGACATGAAAAGAGACAAGTCATTGAAATTAATCCAATACAAGGCCCACAGGCACATGGCGCCTTTCTAATTTAAATGAAACTATATCTACTTCAGGGTTCATTTTGACTTACAGGACGGACAAATCAATTTTACGTCAAACATTTCTGGCTTAAAAAGTGAAGACTTTGTAAACAGAATTTGTGTTGCCATTTACTCCGAACAACTTACAGTGTCACAGATGTTTACAGGACTACAACACGTGCACTGCTTCCGTGCATGAAGAGAAACACTTTTCTTCCTTTCTGGCACTGTGTAGGCCACATATGATCCCTCACCGTCGTTTCGTTTGCTGAAATGGGACGACTTTTGTTCTCCACAGGCCAAATTAATGCAGAAACAGATCCCCATTTTAGGTAATTTAAACTTCTCTGGCCCTTCATTTCAAGAAATAAGACATTTAATGGATTCAGTCCAGTCCACACATCAAAATCATGCCATGACCTACTGTTTGCGACAAATATGAAAATCACAAAATATCATTCACGTCTCCATGTTACTTTTCCCTACACAGTTATCAAGTGGGAGTCACGACATAGGTGTTCTAAAAGTGATTGCACTAATGACGATGGCAGGCCTGATAGTTTGTTGACGTCATATTTCACAGATTGAACTTGGGAATACCTGACACATTTAAATAATAATAATTTATTACCACGACAAGAATTCATATAGGTATGGTGCCTGTTTTCCATTTTTTTCTTTTAATAAAAATATGTTTAAACCAAACCAAATAATCAGATTCATTAGTTTTGCTAGTTGTCACACAGGGGTAACGTCACGGTTATTATGGGACGGGAACTTGAACGTCTATGTTCTCATGGTCACATTTGTAAGTCTATACAAGGGCATTTGCTGGTTAAAAATTTGTCAAATCTGGTGATACATGGAGTCTCTGAAGGACGAGGAATAAATTTGTCGCTTATGTGAGTCTTTTTATCATCATCATCATCATCATCATCATCATCATCATCATCATCATCATCATCATCATCATCATCATCGTCATCGTCATCATCATCATCATCATCATCATCATCTCTGACAAGAAGATGAAGAAGAGAAATTTTATTTTGTATGAAATGTGTTAATGTTTAAACAATATACACGGATGGGTCGTTTTGGTCAAAATCGAAGGCTACCCTATTCCTTTCTTCCCTGACTTGAGTTTTGATAGTTTCTTTTTTTCAAATTTTGTTTTTACTTTGATTCTGTGCATTGTATTCAGCTATGTTAAATTATGTCCACATTGTGACTGCATTCTTCTATTGTATGTCAAAATGCCTAAAATGTGGATACTAAAAGGTATAACGAAGTAAAGAAAAAACTTCGTATTTACGTCTTTTAAAACTCGTAATTACGAGAAAAACTCGCACTTAGGACAATTGAAACTCGTAATTAATAACGTCTTTTAGAATCGATATTCACGAGAAAAACGCGTAATCTCTCTCTCTCTCTCTCTCTCTCTCTCTCTCTCTCTCTCTCTCTCTCTCTCTCTCTCTCCCCCCCTCCCTCCCCCACATACAAACACACACACACACACACACACACACACACACACATGTGTGTGTGTGTGTGTGTGTGTGTGTGTGTGTGTGTGTGTGTGTGTGTTGTAACAAATTAGGTAGATGGCAGGTACTTGGAATCACCATATATGTCAATTAATATGATCAGTGACGAGTACTGCTGGGAGGTAAATTTGCTTTTATGAGACGCAGGTTGTTGCGTATTTCAAATCTGTTCATCTTTTGAAGAGAAATCGGAATCAACCCCTTGAAGTTATGGATTTGCCCATGTATTCATATTATGTAGCTGTGGTGTTTTCTTCACAAAAATTCCACTGCCTCTAATGTTGACGAAAACGCTAACATTGCGTATGGCTTAGTGAAACGTGTCTCCTACATTTCAAGTTAATATTTTAACATGGTGTCATAAATATATCTGGGTTTTCCCGAATGGGAAGGATATGAGTTATAAATTTCATCTGCTGACATAGTTAATTCTAGCAACATTATGAATTTAATGATAATTACCAAAATGATCATTTGGTTGAAACATACAATTGGCCGACAGGTTCACCAGCCTATATTAGGGCCTCTTGTACATTAAATGATCATTTAATTCTCCCCCGTTTCTTCGCGACTCATGCAGAAGCCACATTGACTGTCCTTTCGTGGCACGACCATTATACTCTAAATTCTCTACAGAGATCCGGCAGAAAAAATACTTGCATGGCTTTTCAGATGTCAATTAACGCTATTTTTAAAGTCATCGATATCAGGATTATATTTTCATGGCTTCGATATTAGATGGTATTAAAGCATTAATAAGAGAGCATTTTAGACAAAGTCGATTGTGCAATCTATATGCACCCTTTTCAAAAGTAACTGCCATATTTGGAACACTACTATTCTCCGGTGGCGGAAACCAGACTGAGGCTGGGGTGGAGACCAAATCAAGTCTCCATTCACTTACAGATTAAATTTGCTTACTTTTCTAGCACATATCTATCATTTAAAACACGTTTGAAAGCACCCGTTATGTGATCCTGTTAGGACAACTCTTATACTACAACAGTGAGGCAAAAACAGGTTTTCAATGTTTGATCCATTGTTGCAAACGTTACTGTGATGTAGTCTGTTAATATGAAATGTTTTCATGGCAACATGTTTTATATCATCTTATTACAAAACATAATCTGTTGAATTCATACTTTAGAACCAGTCATTCATTTAGGTGAGTAATTTGTACTACCTGGTATATCAAAATATTTTTTAAACACGGTCCAATACTCACATTTCAACAGAATTTTCTTAGTCCTGATTAGAAAATTAAGTCTGCACCGATCAGTTTGCTCCATTAACATGTCAATTGAGCTTTAGAATACATATACCTGTGACAGCTAATCATATATCATTAAAAAGACATATTTTATGAAACTGTTGCCGCTGGAAATTCCTAGAATGTACAGAGAGTCAACTCAGTTATTCTAGCTTTGGGTCCAACTTTACAGGGTTCCAAATTTGAGTGAGATGTATATCAATGGCAATAAGGAAAAGTCAGAACACTCAAGATTTTCCCCTCATGCTGTAGTCTTAGAGTTTTCCTAACAGAATAACCCAATGGTTATATTCAAAAGTGCTTTTAATAACAGATATGAGCTAACAGGGTAAGCAAATTTAAAATGGAAATTAATGGGGTCTTGAATTGGTGTCCATCACAGTCTCATTCTGGTTTCTGTCGCCAAAAGGTCAGTAGTGTTTCAAATATGACAGGGACTTTTGAATCGGTTGTATGTACCTTGCAACTTCTGGCACGGATTTTCCTGCTTCGGGCAGAAAAGCAGGTTTTAGTTTCTTTGACGAATTTTCGTCCAAAAGTCTTATTTATGTTTACTTAGTATTGTAAATACGTTTTATATTCTTTCTGAAATGGTAAAATATCTGTAAGTAGTTTATTACGCTATCATGATGAGACTACTTACAATGTTACTTATAAAAGCACACATGTATGTAGTCACCATAATGAATTTCTAACGAGTGTTTGCGGCATCTTATCCACTTGGCTTGCTTACTATGCATATATATATATATATATATATATATACAGTGGTACCTGCTATTTAAGACCACCCCTACAGCCAACAAAAAGTGGTCTCATACTGCAGGTGGTCTTAAATTGAAGGTATTTTTAACATGTAAATACAGTAGAGGGTCTTGAAAGAGCGGTCTTAAAAAGACATGCGGTCTTAAATTGGAGGTGGTCTTTAGAGCAGGTACCACTGTATATATATATATATATATTATATATATATATATATATATATATATATATATATATATATATATATTGTTATATATTGTTATATATATATATATATTGTTATATATATATATATATATATATATATATATATATATATATATATATATATATATATAAGTAGACTTTTATGTACAGTGTTGTTCATCACCCTTCTTACATTGAAGGGAAGAATACGTGTGACAGACAACATATTTACATGCATGGACCCTTCTCCGAATTCCCTGCAGTTCCCTGAACGTGATATTTAACACACACTGCAGTACGAGGAGAAGAACTGATCGGCAGACATTGGTTTTGGATGGCAATCAAGAATGGTCTGCCGCCCACAACCGCCGAACACCCGTGGCCATCGCCTGGCTCCACAAACCCCTACTGAGTTCGGCAGTGGTCATCGGTGGTCAGCGTCGGCACGGTTTTCTACAACTGGCCATCGCTCCTTTCCACCGAAACATCTACTGACCACTGAAATGGTTTATCAATGATTATCATGAAGATCATGGTTTTATTGAAAAGCCCAGCCTTTGGTAACAATGGTACCGTTGGGACGGGGTTTATTGCATGATGTGTCCAAGATTTTTATTATGAATTAATCAAAGTAAAATATTTATGCAAATTTTCAATGCAATTCAAGTGATATGAGCCAAAATGTGTTAGTCAAGCACTTGTGCACAAGATGCTGTCGAAACATAACCTGATTTCATATTTTGTTGACACTTGAGATGGCTACGGATGAGTGATTAAGTCTGTGTGTGAACACAGACTTTTTGTTTTTCCTTAAATTATTTATTTATTTATTTATTTATTTATTTATTTATTTATTTATTTATTTATTTATTTACTTACTTACTTACTTACTTATTCATTCATTCATTCATTTATTTATTTATTTATTTATTTCCGCGTGTCAGTTTTGTGGTCAGGTTTTTATCGGGCACTATTGTTACAAAAAGTACCAAACTTGGCATGATAATAGCTCTAGTAGTAAACTTTGCATATTGTTTGAAACAGTCATGATGTTTAAAATTATGCAAATTAGAGGTATATTTGTGGAAATTTTAAATCTTGCACATCCTTAAAACCTTTCCAGAAAGAGTTGCCATTCCAAGCTGAATATGTATGTCTATTGCTAAAGCAAAATCCTACACAAGCAAACAAAGTAGGGAACTTTAATTTTTGCTAAATGCACTGAATTTCATCTGAATACACGTGCATCAGACATATTCACTCCCCCCACCCCAGCTGGTGACTGTTTCACAGCAAGGCTGTTATGCAACGAGAGATAATTGAACTGTGGAAGTCCGGCCTCCATGCCTATCAGTACACAGGCAGTGGTGCCAGTGCCCAGTGCTGTGGGCTTATCCTTCAATCCCTAGGGAGACTGGCTGTGTTGTTAAAGTAAACTTGTCTGACAAATGTTACAAAGTGGGGGGGGGGGGGTAAGGGATTTTCCCTATTGCCATACTTACGTACTGGAAGCCTTTTTAATTTCCGTAGTTAGTACCAACCATTATTGGATATTTTCGCATTTTCTCTGCCCTGTACTAGGGCAAAATTATCACTTGTTCCAGTGTACTAGGGTCCCTCTCCCTTACCTCCTCCACCAAGCAGGCTACATAGTCTGAAGCCCTCTTAGCATGACTTTCCATCACAACAAGCTAGTGCTGACTGAGAGATGCCACACAGGAGGGCATCTTTAGATATCATCATCGAAAGGTGCCATTTCAACTACAATTGATGGGTTACTGACATAGCAGCATCCAATGAAATATGAACCAAAGTTTAGCATGTCTCTATAAAGGCAAAGATGCGTTGCCTGTGCAAACTTTAACTTTGCTGACACATTCAGACTGGTGTCTCACAATGGCTAAACACACAGATTTCTAAAAGAGCTATGTGAAGTTGAATGTTATGTATGGCAGTGGATAAGACGTGCCTAATAGTTAATATTATACGACATTGTCATGTAAATGTTTTCATGTTCCTGTTACTAGTGAAACACAAATGCATGTACTTACAAATACATGTACATCAATGTATGTACACGTTTCACTTGTTGCAGTCCTTTTATGCCGCAGATTTACAAAGCATGGGTATCTGGTGTTGATGTAGTAATTTTTACTTTGTAGTATAAATGGGTTTAGCATTGCATTAAAATGTGATGTTAAAATTAAGCAAACTAGGGGGAATCAAAATTTTAAAAGCTTTTTATGAATGAAACTATTACAGATAGGCACAAAATTCAAAGTAGTACATACAGGTTTGTGACATCTGTCAACATGATGGACAGTGAACAAACACTGTAGCATTTGCAATTATGCTAATTAGCAGCACTTTAAACATTTAAAAGTTGAATATCTCCAAAACTATTAAAGAGAGAGGTGCCAATCTAACTTCAATTAATAGGTTTGTGACATAGCCACATCTAATGAATCATGAACCAAAGTTGTAGCATTCTGATTTATGCAAATTAGGTGAACACAAAAGATTAAATTCTTGAATAACTTTCAAACTATCACAGATAGACGTGTCATTCCAACTTCAATTTGTGGGCTTGTGACAAAGCCACAACCCAATGAAACATGAACCAAAATTTTAGCATTCGAATTTGTACAATTTTAGGTGAAAACACGCAATATTTAAATTTTGAATAACTTCAAAAACTATTCTAGACTGAGGTGTCATCAAACTTCAGTATACCCATGGAAGTAAGGGCAACTTTGGCTGACTTTAACAGTGACATGGCATATTTTTATAAAGTGTAATAATAATACTTACAATTCCATCCTGCTATGAAGGTTTGGCAAAATATATCTATGTTTACATTTTTTTTTTAATCCCGCGTTATTCAGCGTTTTCAATAAAAGATTAATGCTTAATGTCTAAATATTCGTATTGGAATTTTGATTTTTAAGAATATAAAGAGTCACCGGGAAACATTTTTTAATAATTCAATTTTGTGTTTGGTTCGGTTTGTGAACATGGCCACAGTGCATTGTGCAGCATTGCATGCATGCATATGTGGACCAAAATATTTGACCCTCTCATATTCACAACATAGCCGGAGATGATCATACGATACTGGTCAGAACTTGTTCCAGTTTGCGAAACGTCTTCTGTTCTACTGCACATTTGAACAAATAGACAACATACAGGCATACGTCAAGTCTGTCTGCCTTTAGGGTTGTTGTGACTTGGCTGGCATTTGAGCAAAATGTATGATTCCATACATTTACGTGTTAACATGTTTTAACTTCAAAGTTTACACGTACACGTAGACTGTTGACTGGATCACAATCAGCACAGATGTTGCCATCCAGCTTTAATTTAATCCAGGCAGCAGTTTTCTGAAATGATATAACGGCTCCAATTAATTTCAGGGACGCAGGCATAATGTATGGTTATTGTCAAGATAATATTCAACGGTACGCAAAACACACGGCGGTGCAGCCTTTTCGATAAATATGAAAAAAGAAGGCTTTATGAACAGCCCGTCCTCAGCTGACCTTGACATTCAACCCATAAGTCCCAACCTTGGCTTGGGACACTTAGAAGTGTTCCTATGAAATGTTGAAGCAACTGGTCAAGCGGTTTTTGATAGGACTTTTTAAGACTTTGCCAAAAAGTGGAAAAAATCATATAAATCCAAAAATCACTGGAGCGTGACCATTTAAGCAAAGTCAATTAAGAACCACCAAAAAGTACATTCCGCCAAGTTTGAATTAAATCGGGTTGACGGTTTTGCAGAAGTCGAAAATGTGAATCACCATTGCAATCTGCATTGACTTACATTGTAACCCATTCGGATGTATGCAATAACTGACAAGTACCTGAAATGAAAAATTTGTTAAAAATCGGGGATACACCGCATCACCACCTAAATTCAAATTTGTTTGACACTTCTGCACGATACAATGCCATTGAGTTTCAGCAGAATCTGCTTGACGATTTTGGAAAAAGTGTCGAAAATAGCAAAGCCATACCAAAATTTGTTTTGAGAAACAATAGCAGCGCCACGTGTTGAACAAATTGATGTTTAAGGGTCCCCAGAAGTGCCCTTATGCTATCTCGAAGCGGTTTCGGAGAAGATTTTTTAAGACTCTGCCAAAAAAATTAACAAAAACATTAATGAAAAATATCAGAAAGTCAATTCAGCCTGACCGTTTAAACAAACTTGGCAGAGACCCACCCATGGTGCATCCCAGCCAAGTTTAAACAGAATCCTTCTGACAGTTTTGGAGAGGTCGTAGATGTCAATAGCAAACAGACAGACAGATGGACAGACAGATGATGGATCATCCGTCATCACTCATTCTATAACCTCAGCTGACTGATAAGTCATCTGAGGTAAAACTCACTTCATCTCCATCCACCTCCGTAACAACTAATAGTGCATAATGTTTGGGGAAGTATAGTTGTCCGGCATCAAATAACACAATCTAAAACGATGGAATAATTGACAGAATGATCCAAAGTACATTTTGTATCTTCAGCATGCTACTGTACATTTAGTAGATTTTAGACTACAGTTCAACATTTGATACAACAGACACACAGTTGAAATGTTCAGAAGTTCCTTGTACGGGCAGAGTTTATAGCACCTCCATCGCTTTGAAAGAAATAGTATATTTGATTTAATTTTTATTCATGAACGGAAATGCAGAACTCGTATAAACTGCAACGTGAAGATTTTCTTGCACATCAACGTTTAAAAAAAACATCATATGATTGAGAGGTACTGTAGAAATATATTGCTTCACACATCAAACGAGAAAGTCGAGAACCATTCCTCTTCCAGAAATTCGTCATTACATTCCAAACCATTACATCACTTTGTCAAGCCATGTGGCCCGAGAAGAATTTTCCAAACAGAAACTGGTAAAGTAAATTTGTTTTCATCTATAAAAATCTCAGTTTTGATATATCTATAAGCAAATATAAATACTTCACGGTAGCAGTGAGAATCTTCCATGAAAATACAAGCGTAAAGAAGATGTGCATTCACAATGATGTGATTCAAAAGTGCAATTTTAGTTTGGTCAACATCAGTGCCAACGGATCTGAGGCAAAATGCATCTTGCTTATAAGCATGTCGATAAAAAAAGTGCAAATCCATCTAAATTGAATGTCATGAAAGCATAATGGCCACCTTCTATAGCAATAAATCTGTATCCATCTCACCATGTGGTCAGAAAAAATGCTCTCAACAAATGTAACCGTGATGAACAAGAATACTTTTGATGACCCCGTACGAAAACGCGTTGAACAGAACATAACACCCCTACCAAAGCAAATTTGGCCTTAGACAAAATCATACACCATATCGTTTTATACTGTACAACAAAACGACAATCTTCCTGTTCCCCACAATATGAATGGAGAATTGAATCTGAAATGGAGAGTCCTTCAAAAATCCATTAAAAGCATCGCTGCATTATATATAAGTCAAAATGGTCAATATCTTGTGACTCAAATTAAACCACTTTTTTGCACTTTGACGCATTCATATTTTTAAGAATAAGGTACAAAACACTAACACATTGCATTTTATGATAATATCAGAATGGAGCCTACAAGACATTTAAATGAAATAGAGACTGATATAAGCTTGATGCATATTAGGCTGAAATGGTCCAACTCATCCAAACTTTAACCCTCGTATATGCCATTCCATAAAGTGTAGCAAAATATTGATATGACTAATGCTCTACAATGCTTTAGATTTTTAATGAAACCATAAGTGTGTATGGTCAACTGCACAACGGCAAAATCGTCTCATGGGTATTTTTTATCAAAAGTTGAAATGGCTCATGCAAAATTCGTTTTCGCGGGAGGACAAAGATTCACCAATAATAGATATGAACTCATACATTCGATCCCAGATGTTTACACACTTATGTATGTCAGTAGTCTTAAAACAAGCTAAATTTATAACTCTGTAATGTTATACGTTTACATGTACCGCCAGCTGATCAATTATGTAAAACTAGTAATGACGGAAACACCATATATATATATCTTTATTCGTACAAAGTACAATGATAGAAAGAAAAAAAACCGGAACCCAGTTAGTCAGTGCACAGTATCACCACAATGTCCTGTAACTCGCTGAAAGAGAAAAAGGAGAAATGTCTCCGATCTCTTACATAAATTAAATCAGCAATAACACTAGTAAAGTCAGTGTAATCAGTGAGCAATTTCATCTGTGCAGATTGAATCTTGTCGATAATGTCTATAATGCTGCAATTGCTGATATCATATCTCAGTAAACTATACATACTGCATATCGATGTAAGAGAGTTACTTAAATGCGACCGACTTTTCCACGTAACTTTTTTTTTATTTGTAGCACTTTTTACATATGTATCTATATCGTAGGTAGCACAATATTGGACGAACGGCAGTTCCACTACAGACATATTTGAAAACTGAGAAAACCTGGTATGTCAGAGGTATAAGACAAATTCCATCAAACACCGCACATAATGAAGCCATTTCACATGTTTGGTTGGTTGTGCACACTGCAGCTTGCGCAGACGATTGCTTTTACTGATCAACCGTCATTATAAGAGCAGCTGGTGTATCTCCACAGTAGCTGTAAAATAAAATAATAAGTTAATATGGTATGTCGAAACATCATTTTATATAATAAGGACCAGAGACAGACATCATAATTAGACAATTAAGCTAACCTAAAAATTTGTAACTTCTGTGAAGTCGGATTATATTCTAATTTGATACAAATGACGACGCTAAGGATTTCAATGCAAACCGCGAGGAAGACCTGACATTGCCGTCTGCTGGCCTCGGGCAGGAAGTTTCTCCGGCGCGGAAAAATCGGAAGTGACGACGTACACTGCAGGAAATTAACAGGAGAACACTTAAGACGGTTCGACGAGATCGACGTTTTCTCCTTTAGGGATGATGTTTTTTTTTTTTTTTTTTTTTTTTGAAGAAGAAGAAGAAGAAGAAGTAGAAGAAGAAGTAGACGAAGAAGAAGAAGAAGAAGAAGAAGAAGAAGAAGAAGAAGAAGAAGAAGAAGAAGAAGAAGAAGAAGAAGAAGAAGAATATGGAGAGGGGGCACCAAATTATGTTATATTCATTAGGGAAGGTCATGAAATAAGAAGGGTCATGCAGAATGCACGGGTATCCGTCATAAAAAAAAGTCCGCGAGTCTTCGAGCCAACCATCTCTCACCTTCGCAGGGTCTTACCGCCACTCCACAAAACCCTACATGTTGCCCCTGTGGCTACATACAAGCTTACCCAGAAAATCGAGAAATTGAGATAAATCAGATAAATATTACCAGTATTCTTTGTTTAAGGGAAATAGGTGATAATTATAATGAACATAATAATGACAAATTTTCAGTGCAGTGATGCAACATATGTGGTGACATATCCATGTGATATCACATCACATGCATTATGACGAATCGTGAAAAGTTCCCAAACATCCAGGAACATGCTGGATGAGCAGTTCATGAAATACATACAAAGGAGCTGTAGGGGAGATGGAGTCCATTGGGGCGCTTTCTGTCTCCGACTCTATCTATTCTAATAATAACAGTATCATAATAAAATTTGTCAAAACGTGACCGGTGTTTTCGTGTACACCATTCTAAACATCATAATAGGGCGTCACTTATAGCGAGAGAGAAATCTGAAGCCCGGCGACTTAATAAGACAAATTTTGTTGGGGTACATTGGGACACGCCATGAGCCCATTTAGGACAATTGCAGTATTATTCGTCTCTAATATCGGAATCTGTACAATTTCCGTGGAGATGTAAAGCACTCTGTTTCTTCACACACATATTGCCTACCCTAAGCTGCAATAGTGTCCATTGAAAGGCTTAAAGAGAAAATTGCTCTAAATTCAATGTCGCAATGGAACCCATGTTAAATATACCAGCAAGCTGTCCGAATGGACCCCCATCTTACATTTTACAGCAAAATGTCCCAATAGGCCGCAACTTACATTTAACAGCAACTGTCCCAAAGGGTCACCTGTACCCAATGCCTTGTAAATGATTATTAAATGACATATTGGTCTCATACACGAGGGAATGTTCCTGCAGATTTTGACAGCTGAGCTCAAAAATTATTGCCAGATATCAATAGGGTTACATTACTTATTACATGTACACGGTGTCTGGTGACCTTGAATATATAAGTTCTGGTCTTAGTGACCATTGGGAAGTGCATCAGGTTAATTCATGCTGCTAATATTTTAATCGAATTCATGATCCATTATTTCTATATGCAAAGAGGCATCTTAATCATTTCATCATTTCAAAGTCGCTCTGTTATCCATGACAAATGCAAAATGTCTGGTGCATTTGCATTCAAAATAAAAAAAAAAACATTTCATTTTGTACTTCTGTATTTTGCTCCAAAATACCACGGATGGAGCCACTTGTACTTTGCACTGCATACCCCTTTTTGTTGTATTATATACTTATGATGTTGGATGCATGTCAAAAATTGAATATGTAACGATCCCAGGAAAATCAGTTCTCACCTTTGTGGCTACACTACACTGACCTTCAAAAAGTATGTCAGGGTTATGCATCAGATACAATGTTCAATGTCTACATTCAAAAACACGCTTTTCTCAGAAATGTTCACTCAGAAGTAAGTCCGAACCTGAGATGATCTTTGCTGAGTTTCAATTGATTGACACAACTGACACATATACTTCTTCTGGTGACAGAGGTATACTAAGACCCGTAATTAAAACCTACTTTATTGTTAAAAGAACAAACAAACTATGTGAATTGACAAAGATGTCACAGATTTTTCAGATTCAGATTCAAATAATTTATTCGATCCTACGAATACAAAATAATCCAATATTGGTAATAACGAAAAACACGGGTTACAATGCAAAAGAAAAACATGATAGCAGTTATTACCACAATACAGACAGTCAGGACGACACAGCTAAGGATGAGATCATTTGGTTTTGCCGTAGTCAACCAAATAAATTTACTTTGCAAGTTTATACCTCATGTCAACATATTTATTTAGAAAAAAAAATAAACTGATTGAGACATTGATAAATGTAATTGTATACAAATACACTTAATCATAATTATTATAGGCAAAGTATTTTGGAATAATGCGTGTGTCCGAGTATTGGTTTACGTAAAATCTTTTGACATACTGAGAGAAGCCAAAATAAGAGAGTGTATGAGTCTTATCTGTAACATTTTTGAGAGTATGAAAAAGCATTTAGGGATAATGTGTGTGTGGGGGGGGGGGGCATAACGGGAAATAACACGATTCCTTGTAGGATAATTATGGGTAACAGGCCATGTCGAGAACATAGTTTTAAATTAACCAGGTAATTCATTTTTGTAAATTGATCGACAAATTTCAGTGACTTAATTTTGAACAAATTCAGGACTTAAAGGATTTTTAGATCTTTAAAAAATGGGTCCATTTGTGCATTATAATGTGTAGAACATGTCAAGTGGATACATCATATCTTTAATGTGAAGATACGATCACATGCATAACTGTATGCAAGTATTACAAAATTGATATGCGGCAAAAAAAAGAAATTGTAGATTAAAACTTAAGTATATTTTGGAAGAAAGTAATACCATCTTTTTAAGACTCAAGTCGTTTGGAAAATTGTATTTGCAATTTTATTTAAATGAGAACTCCAAATTAATTTTTCATTTGTTGTTTATCCAGTGTAATCAAATCGTTGGTCCTTTCAAATGAAATCCCAGTTATTTTAAGAACTATATTTACATCCAACTTGCGTTAAGAAAAGAAAATAGCATATATTTGGTTTTTGGTGCATTTCCAGATTTTCAACTTTTTGCTGCCAGCCAATTATGTACATTTCATGCTCAGAATTTATGCTATTGGAAGCATCGAAATTGTTCATTTTAGGTCTGGAATTGAACGTACAAAGTAAATAAATGAGAGATGTATTGTCAGCATACAATATAGATTCGAAAGTAGGAACAGGTAGATAAACATCGTTCACATATATTATAAACAGAAGTAGTCCAAGGATAACCTTGGGGAACACCAGTTGTAATAAATAACGGAGTGGGAGAGACATCGTCCAGTTGAACATATTGGGTTCGATTTGTAAAATAACTTTCAAATAATTTTAAACATATACCAGAAATACCACAATATTTTTATTTATACAACAGATTTTTTATCCAAAGTGTCAAATGCTTTTGACAAATTTAAAAATATTGTTAACAATATTATATCTGAATCACCTACCTAAAATATAACATCTATCAATAAACTCCAAAGTAGCAATTTATGTGCTATGGAGATTTTTAATCCATGCTCACCGATGTTAAAATATTATTTGTTACATAATAGTTATAAAGTTGATGATGAACCACTTTTTCAAAACAAAATCGAAAAACAGGAAAAAATGAAAATAGGTCTGCAATTATTAAAGACCTTCTGATCATTTTCTATAAATCGGAATCCCTTTTGCCTTTTTAAAAATGTGTGGAAAAATACCTGACTGATTAACAATAAGAAATAAATGTTCGGCTAATGGTGACTTGATACGTTTTAGGAGTCGCGTTAACAAGGTCGTACCCCATGCTTGATTTAGGTTGTAAATTGTTTGTAAAAATTTCAGTATCTGCAGGAGAAATTTTACTGAAGAAAAATCTATTTCCCCGATGCTTCTTCGAGAATGTGCTAGAATGAGGTATATGTTTTTAAAGGTAACATGAGAGAATTTTATTTGGATTTCAAAATGAAATGATCATTATGAGCCAAAAGCAAATAGATAATTGATAATACTATGACTAAGTGACCCATTTTTACCACATAGCATTACACGTGAGTCTTGGTTTTAATAAAACAAATTAAATACAATTTACAAAAAGGACCATCGCAGCACCACCTGTTGGACACATCTAGGAGTCCCTAGAAGTGTCCCTCCTCTGTTATTTTATCCTGCAGTTTCAGATAAGAGGATTCATTAATTTTTTCCTCGAGTGAAAAACACACAAACCAGCCCCCATCCCCTCCCCCCAAAAAATAATAATAATAACATCATTGACATGTCCTATTGATTATGCTTGGTAGATATCAACCAAGGTACATCCCCACTAACTTTTAAGTGGACATGTACTACATACAGTTTGAGATCAAACCACACAAACATGCAGATTCACTGGCGACACTACATTAACTGTGCTTACATCTACTCTTATGTATCATATGGTAATATCAAAATATGAGTGAAAATCATTAAAATGGCTGTTGCGTGATCAAGTGAATAACTTTGGTAGGGACAGAGTCAAGCTACATACCTTCCTCAACCTCTAAGTTTGAACAGGAGCCAGCATGCTATGAAGAAGGAGGAAAGAGAAAAGTTTGGTAACACACAAAAATTCACCATTGTTAACGAACCATACAAATCTGAAAATCAATCGACCTTGACTATTAAAAAACTTGTTAGACAGCAACAGTTTAAAGAGCATTGTGTCAACAGTATTTTGAGCAGATGTCAAAAACGTGAATTGTGGACATTGGCTGACAACAGATGAAAGGTGATGGCTGAAGCTTAGTTGACTTGTTCGATCCCTGAGTTAATTTTAAAAGTATCGGATCCCTATTGTAACAATCCTTTCATGTACTCTTGTTCATCATAACGTAATTTCGAAAATATGCTTCAAACCAGGAAATCACAGTAGTGGCAAATAGTAAACAGGTTTGTCGTATGTCCAATCAAGCTGCGTTCTAAACACGTTTGAAGAGAATCTTGTGTGCAGTTTGGGAGAAATGTCAAAAAATACAAACCCTTTGAGAAATAGAACAAAATTAAACTTACCCTTTTGAAAAAAAGTCTGGGGTTCCCCGTAGTTTCCTATGCTTTTAAAGCAATTGACCAAGCGATTCATGGAAGAACTTTTTAATGACCATTCCAACGGCAAACAAAAAACAAAACAAAAAACAAAAAACAAAAAAAAAAACAAACAAACAAAACAAAAAAACAAACAAAACAAAAACAAAAACAAAAAAAAATTCCAAATTTATCAGAGCGTGACCTGTCGTGTAGCTATGGTTGAGATCCAGCAAAGGTACAGTGCCACAATGGTGGAAGTAGATTTGGCATGCAGTTTTCAAGAAAACCATACAAACATGCATATACACAATCATTACTATATTAACCATGCGGATAAATACTCCTAATGATCTTTTGTAATTTCAAATATTCGTTTCAAATCAAATAACAGTAGGGCGCCCACTCAACAATTTGAATAAAGACTAAGTCGTGCTGTATGTCCTGTAAGTCTGAACAGAACCTGGCATTCGGTTAGGGAAAAGCAATGGAAACTGATGTAAAATGTACAAACATTGATGAAAAATCGCAACAAAAAACCTGTTGGAAAAATAAAATTTAAACATACCCCGAAAAGAGGGGTCCTCGTATAATTTCGAAACAAAACGAGATAGCTTGTATATACAGTTATTATTTGTTATAAAGGTATGGGTAGGCCTACCATTTAAGTGGCCACGTGCGGGCAAACAGCAACGCTTTTCGTAATGACTATTTCAAACACTGTTTGTATTATACCTCTCTTGCAGTGAATGCAAAATACTTATTACTCGGACGACTATCTGTGACGTCCGGTGGTGTCAACAGCTTGCATACTGTTGTGTGGGCGTTACTGAAGTGTCCTGTGGTTTGTGCCACTATTTTTTTTTTTCGCAAGAAGAATTTATATAGGCTATGCCTGTTTTCCGATTGCATTAATAAAATATGTTTAAACCAAGCAATACGAGACATGTATATTAAATTCTCGCCACAACTGCATGCCTGTTTGCCTAATCTCACTTGGCACGATATGGCGAGACACGGGTCGGTACCTTTTCTTTCTTTCTTTCTTTCTTTCTTTCTTTCTTTCTTTCTTTCTTTCTTTCTTTCTTTCTTTCTTTCTATCTATCTATCTATCTATCTATCTATCTATCTATCTATCTAGCTAGCTAGCTAGCTAGCTATCCATACTGGGTGACCGATTCAGTTAAAAACTTCCATCGGGCCCAGGTTACAATAAAATATATTTACAAACATAGTATAGAACAAAGAATACTACATAAGATTATACAATATATATACAATAAAAGAAATAAACAGAACAGACATAAAAGTACATGTTTAAATACAGAACCCAAGACACACGGTTTAAAACATGAACATGTATGACTATGGTTATAAAGCCTGGGAAAGGTATTTCGTTTTAAAGTATGATAAGTCATCGTCTTGTCTAGTGGAAAATTATCTTTTATTTCTTTCACATATTAATATTTTTGAAATTAAGAATACTTATAAAAGACAGATGGAAATTTTATCTTATATATGGCTCGAGAAGTACTAGGTGAATACCAGTTGGGCATTTGTGAACTTAAATTTCTCCAAAAAAAAAAAAATCCGCTAATTTGTGAGAAATGAGCATATGCCCGAGTCTGTGACTGTGATGTGACCCGCACGTCCCCCTGATCACCAAGCGTCAAACCTGTGCTTTGTGGTGGGAAGCTAATACGCATGTGGCGTATTAGCTTGGCGGTTATACAGTTTTTTTTTTTTTTTTTTTTTTTTTTTTTTTTTAAATTTTCCAAAAGTGAAATAAACACGCCCAAATCGATTAAACGTGACCATGTAAAACACTTTGTACAGACTTACAAACGCCAGACGATGGATAGACCACAGACGAAAAGCGATGACCAAAGCTCGGCTGACTCTTCAGTCAGCTGAGCTAAAGCCTGTGGAAGTTATCACGGCTAAGAGAAAATGTTTAAGGACCTTATGAAGAACCTGACGGTCCGACATAAGTCATCTGACGGGTTCCACAAACTGTAGTCAACATGAATAAAAATTTTCATCGCACCAAAAATCCAAGATCATCGTTTCATGCGGGAATTCCGCCGAATATCAAATACGTACGCGTACAAGCAAAATCTGTCTATTATAACAAAAAATTTAAATAAATTGCTTTAATTGAAATTGTATCCAAGTATGGACTTTTAAACACAATTACATCTTGTACCAGTTGAATGCATAAATACATCTAACTTATTTGGGAGGGGGCACGAAATATCCAAGACCTGAATATATGGCCCTTCGGGGTTACAATTTGTCATGCAGTTAAGGTGGGGGTCGGGTGTCACAAAAAAGTCAATGTACGCTTACCCCAACACCCTGCCCCCTCCTCCGGTAAATAATGATCTCTCCCTAATATCTAGCATTTATTTGCAACAGTGAAGTGTAACGAGGCGAATTCATGTAATATTAAGGGCTACTTTGTGGCATCATTGTTATAGTAGACGGCCGCTTTGACACTGGCTATCATATTAGCAATGTCAAAAGTAGTGGAGAGGCTAGTTGTGGTAATTGAGACTCCAGTACCTGGATTCTCTATGCTCATTATCCAAGACCTCCAGTGATCACGGTCGTAAATTTTTAGATTAGGTTAAAGCACCGTGAAGTGAGAATCGCGCTACTGTGCGATCACAAGGAGTCTTCGGCCACCATGATTTCATTATATCGAGCGACTGAGAATCAAATTATAGACAAAAAGAGCAATCACGTGACATCCGTGATTGAAGTTTGATATCTTTCGAGCACAAATGAGCGTGAGGTCAACGAGATCACGTTCCACGCGGCCGCCGATACCAGTTCGCCACGGAAATGGTGGTGTTATTTCAGTCGCATCACGCTAGCCTTCTTTGATTTCTGTCATGCCTCGGTTCGGGGGCCAGGTATCGTGTTCTTTCTATTTCCTGTGATTAAATGTGGCAAATCTGTTTGTCCAATTAGCCCTGCAGCAATGGATTAATTGGAGGCTCTGTGATTGAAGCTGTCACCAGATACAATATTCTACAATACGCTTTGACAAGGATGTGTCGCCGACGGGGGCTCGAACTATACCGTGTGTCCACCTTTCAACTTCGCACATTTTTCAAACTGTGCACATTAAAGGAGACTGTGCCGGGATAAGCAAAGGAGTCGTGTTGCCTTTCGTTTTTCAACACATTGTATTGTAATGCTCAATATGAACAGTTCACCCATTGAGAAATGACACGCAGACTAGACATTCTATTGTTTCTACTTCACAAGCAATACGATAGGCACACATAGGTTCATGCCTTCATTGTACCCAAAACGACTATCGATCTCCTTCCATGCTGGCATTCCGTGAACAAAAGACAATACTGTAATTTGGTAATTTTTCGGACGGTATCCAACTCCTTGCAATATACCACCAACTTCCAAACATATACGTGACCCCCTCGGGTCAAACGAAACGTTCATTCCGCCACAAAGGTGACCTGTCTGGTGTGTGCACACGAAATCTGATAATATGCAACAAAATCTGGCCTCGGAAAAATATTATTCTATCAGCCTGCCACCTGGTGGCGAAACGTAAAGATTGACGTCAATGCAGCCTCGGGCCAAAAAGTGAAGAAGATAATACTAGTCAAATTTTCTTTACCGTGTTCAATGCTTCTATGTTCAGCTTCAAGTGCCCATTAAATTCGATATTTGTTTGCACGAGGGCCCTAAAACCAAGTGTTTCTACAGGCGAACAATAAAGTAATTAGGGAAGATTTTATTAGGGGCGCAGATGTGATTGCAGCCAATGGCTGCTTTCATGAAATGATCGAATGTCATTATGTGCATGGCACACTGCACTTGAAAGAAAGGCAAATCGTCGTTTAAACGGAGACGAGCCTGGACAAGTACAATCGATGAGACAGAGAGTGACATGAAGATGAAGGCACTCACTCACTTTAATAGACTTGCACTACGCCTACAGCAGCCACAAGTGTACCTCTTGGGCATGCGTGCACACATGCGCAGGACATAACGAGTGGTCAGTATCGATAGCCTGGGCATCTTGAGTTTGTCAGATTGTCTTGTCCACATCTTCACTAAACCCTTGTTTGTCACCAATGACCGCTGAAATTGAGAGGTCAATTTTGATATCCTAATGATACAGTGTACGTGTTATAGTGGCAGCAGTTGTTTTACTTTCTCTGCGTTGAATGCTAAGAGAAGAGTGAAGTTAACCGACAGCTGCATGCAAAACTATGACAAGCAAGCAGTAGTTTTAGAAACTAAGGGTAGTCCTACTCATATTTAACTCAGCTCTTTTCGTGACATATAAGTAATAAGAAATATGTAAAATTATGAGTTTTAAGTCAAAATGTATGGTATGGTGCACAATACCTTGTGATACCACTTGTACTATTAGTAGAATCAAGCCAGCTTAAAGGCTTGAGCAACATTTTGTTCCCGGTCCGTCTCCTGACAAGCATCTAAGACTTCATTTTTGTAGTTTCCCTTCGTAGGCACTGGAACGTGTCCAAGATAATATAACCATTTTAAGACCTGAGTACGTAAGTAAGTAAGTGAGTAAGTAAGTAAGTAGCCTACGTATGGGGAACCTAGACAATAGCAAAACACCCTAATGCAATTTGATATGAAACAGTTAATTGCCTGATATATGTCTCATGAGGAATGAAACCGCATCAAATTTGTTAAATCTTGAAAGAAAGTAGGTAGAAAATAGAATTGAACGTAAGAATATTATTAAGCAAAGGCAAAGCATAGAAAAATCACAATTTCAAAACGAGTAGATAAAGTTACTGTGCCAATTTGCATGCACGAATAACGAAATTAAAGAGGTTTTTTTTCGATATTGATACGTTTTCCATATTGTCTCATGTCTGGGATAGTGCTCAGCTGCTGTGTTGTCCTGTCAAATGTGCGTAAGGTGGCTGTGTACTAATCTGAATGTGAAATCGGATTCACACAAATTATACATCAGACGTGGAAATTGTTTATAGTGAATCCAATCCTCTTTTGTAGGCTTCTTTGTTACAGGGAAATTCATCTACAATAGAAATTTGGTACAAATTAATTATTTGTTCGTTCACTCACTAGTTTCGCTTACTTTTTAACCCTGGGTAAGCCTGTCAGGGCACTCTTCCTCCAAGGGGGCCTGCAATGAATGAATCGATCAAGAACCCAATAGAGAATCATGCACCATAGGTTATCAGGAAGCTGAAGCCACATTTTTGCCATAAAGCAACAGTGGTGGCATGTGTCTCTCCAATTAAAGCGTCATATTTTGATTGGTCATTACAGTGTTAATATGCACTAATGGTTCCTTCATTGCATGTCGGCAAGATGTGTTATTGTGAATACATCTTGCTGTTGAAAGTTGTTACATCTCCTTTGTTACTTTTGCTACTTTTGCTCAGATTCTGTCACTGAGCTGTAAACTGAACTTGTAGCGATGTTGCATTCTCGGACAAATATTTGGCAGATGCAAATTTCTAGAACTCATGTGTCTGTGATACACCCGTGACACTTTGAATTAGATTATCTAGCTTGATTGGTCCATATGTTTGCATCAATGTGCCTATTTTGCATGGTTTCTTACGATAATTGTTATTTTTTTGTCCCTTATTTCAGTTTTAATATGCCGGCAGACAAATACGTATGTTGATTATTGTGAACAGATGGGTGGGTAGACCTTGCCGATTTGGGCCTTGAAACTACATCATACCTAAACGCTACCCATTTTCCCAAAACTACACACTTCTCGAATAGTGTAACTGCCCATGTTTCATTTCAATTAGTGTTATGTTTCGCAACATAAAAAAATGGATTGTTCAGGGGTAACTCAAATTGTCCTTATCTGAACCTGTACAATACAAATTAAGTAATTATGTTTTGTTTGACAGGTTTTCTTCTTTCATAATGAAGCTCTGCATTTATAAGCAAAACTTCACGTAGTTAGCTAATTCATCATTTGACACGTTCATATTTATTCATTATGTGGGTTGTCTTTGCTGAATATTTAGCTTATACAAGGAGCCACTACTCATAGAGACATGTACGGGTATCTAAAACATGTTCGGAGTAGTTACCCGCTGAGGACCTTTTAATTTATTTGGGCTAATACAGCCTATGTCAAAATTCTAGAGAGGAACGTGTGCAATATGGACAATACTACTTCCATATGTGTATAGGTTAGATAGTGACAGGTTAGCTTATGGGGAGTAAAGAGTTCGGACTGCGGAATAGGGTAATGACTACTAGGAAGTGGTTCTGGACAAAAAGACACAAATACAACAACTATACACTGCACATTTTTCAGCGAATTTTATCTTAATCGGTGGACCAGTTCTTTCACATTCTGATACATGTATATCAATGGCCATGACAATTGCAGTCGGTTCCAAATACAACACAACAACGATTAGAAACATTAAAGTCTATACGTAGAAAGAAGAAATCTGTTTTTTTTTTTTTAGATAAACATCATATGAAAATTGACTGGGGCGTGGAAAATTCTCATGGATTTATGTTACATTGTTTCAACAACAAAAGTAAAACGAGGCGAGTATTCAATGTTTAATTCATGTAGGCACTGACATCTAAAAATTAAAAAAAAACATTAAATATTGCTACTTTTATATCTTTCAAACAATGAATATCAAGTCAACTTGATGGACATGAATAAGTAACGAGGAGAAATACATTGAAAAATAACATGTCTACAAAAGGAGACAGGAACGTCCAAAGTAAAACTGACGTACTTGCGTCCACGAATAAGCCTCCATCGCCAACTGTCAAATTTGGAAATACAGTTATACCCAGTGCGAGCGTATGACGCGGAGGATTCATAAGGTGTTTGCTCAGAGTTGTGTATTTAGGACATGCCTATAAAAGGAAATGTTTAGTATCTTCACGCACATACAAGCGAGCATAAAGCCGGTGTTGACAGCACCTTATGAAGATGAACATTAAAATTAACGTAGCCAAGACGTAGCTGCGCATGACATATATTAGTAACGACTTCCATGAGCAAAATAGGCTAGTTGTTTCTACGATAATTGTTATTGTAACTTGCACTTAAACTGTTCAGGGAGTTTGTGAATGAACATCTAAAGCGATGTTTTTCCATGAACGGATGATGGATGCGAAAAAGAACTCACGAACGCGCTTAGTGCAAAACCTGATTTGGCGCAAGTGTGACGGATACCTTGTGCATGGAATTGGGTGCATTAACTATTGTATTGTTTTGCTATAAATACAAGAAAAATATCATATCTCATATCATATCATATCATATCATATATCATCCTTTATCATATTCCTAAGATGTTATCACTGAAGATATGGCAAATTCTGTACACGCGATATGTGACGTTCAATGAGTGTCGTATTTCACGTGCCTCCTTATTGTGCAGTTTTTCTGCACAGTATAGAAGTCAGCATGCCATAGCAGTACAATTTGTAGCGCCACCTAGCGAGAAAAATATTATTTTTTTCCCCTGTGATAGGGATCATCCAGCTGGCAGTGATGCCTGTGATACACTTACATAGAACAGAAGCATCAATAAATATATGATAATATTTTAATATGCTGTGTGTTTATTTATAGTCAGTAGTTCTAGCAAGTATGCATGTGTGAATATAATAAAAGAAACTGTACGCAATGACTCTGGACCCACTTGGTTTCATGTCAGACTTCATACTATTTTTTATGCGGATGTCTTGCACAGTCCCACGTCACTAATTATCGAGTAGCATTGACTTTTTTCATTTATTATCGACTTTTTTTTTTATTCATAATTGATTTTTTATTCCTAAGTTTCGTGCTCTACCACATTCCTAAGTTTCGTGCTCTACCACATTCGTGCTATTAATACTGGAATATTTGTACCCATGTTGGGTGAATTATCACCATATTGTTTGATATGCGTGCGTGTCATCACTGGAGAAAAGTATACATGTTGATGTTTAATATGCAGCGCCTTCCAACACAAGTGAATGTTCTTTTTTTTTTTTTTTTTTTTTGTCAATTTTGGAAAACGATGTTTATCCTTTTATTTACTTTAACTCATATGTAACGAATCAAAAACTCAAATGGATATGTATATATTTCATGTTCGGAACGAGCGGGACTCGAACCTGCAACCTTTGGCACCATTTTATATATGCATGTCCATGCGTTACGTCATTTCATGTTCAACTTACTGGGGAATTGTCACCCATGATAGTCAGTCCAAGCAATAAAATCTGGTGTCGCATCGTTAGCGAGTAGATTTAAGCTTTGAGCTGCCAACATGTAATTGCCTCAGGCGAGTTGCTATGTACAACTCTCACTTTCTTATAACTTTTCACTATTATGTTATTAGTGAAGGTGGTTAAATATAAACCTCCGAGGCTAATCTGCGGTGTCGAAAATTCTCATTGAGTCAGATGCACCACTGTACTTTGTTAGTTACCACTGTTTGCGATTTACTTCGGTACAAATGAGGCACCACTTAAACGATTGTTGTTATTTTCCATCATGTCACTCGTATGTTTGTACCAACAACAGCATTCCGTCGCATGCACTCTATTATTATGGGGTATCTATCACACCAATTGATATCAGTATTCTTGCATGTTATTTGTTTTTATATTCTCTTATTCTTTGAATGTTGGGGCTGAACTAGTAAGTTTCATAATTATTTTTCAGCACAGTGAATATCAAACAATTAGTAAATATTACACATCCTTATCCTCGAGCATATTCTTTTCCGCTCCTCATGACGTCATTGTCTTTTACTATGGAAGCTGCATTGTATCTTGGTAAAAGATAACAATCGGGTGTTTCATGTCGATAACTACGATATATCCAAAGATATTGCCATAAATGTTTTATTACTGTGTTTTAAAACCAAGGTAATGACACTATTCTTTTGTATATGCAATGGACACATTGACATTATAGCCTTTATCATTTTACATGTACTAGGTATCTTTTGTTTCATGGTTTCCAAACAGAACATCAGTTTAGAACTATTACGTATCAAGCTGACTGTTGATGCTTACTCTGCTTACTGCATCTACGTAAGTCTTAATGTCGGGTCCATTTCTTGCAATACCTGTTGCTGTATTGGGCAAGATAGTTATATAATCTTTCATCGATTTTTACACACGTGTCCCTGATGACCATGCCGCTTAATGTGCATTTATGGATAGTGTGTGACAGACTCACCCAGGCTATGCTCTTCTTCTTTATCATAAACGCATTCACCTGTCATTTTTGGACTCATGTAGTGTTGCTGAGTAAATTTATTGTGTATACCATTCTTTGTAGAACTGTATGGTTTATTTGAATTGTTACAATTGAGTTTTTTTATTGCACATGTTCAGCCAACCTGAGCCACTGATAATAATAATAATAATAATAATAATAATAATAATAATAATAATAATAATAATAATGATGATGATGATGATGATGATGATGATGATGATGATGATGATGATAATAATAATAATAATAACAGCAACAATAATAATTTATTTTCTGAAACTACCCCTTCAAAGCGGGGGCACCGTGGGCAGGGTAGAACCCACGGTGCGTCAGACACATTTAAAATAACATTCTATACGTTTTCTTACATTATGGACTAAAAACAGAAGCTCAAAAAATATATATACATGTAAATTGTGGCCGCCGCCCTGCAACATGGTGCAGCAGGTATGCTGCGAGATACTGCAGATGTGCATACTGTGAAATATTGCAAATCTACATGTCAAGTTTTGGCCAGGACCAACGTGAGATGTCCTTACCTATGTCAGATGATCGAGAGTTTCTGTCCGGATACGCCACGCTTAAAAAAATCCCTGCAAGCACTGTCCAGTACATCATACTCTTTTTGTTTATCACACTTCGGTAATGTTCCGCCGAAAAGAAGTGCTAATTCATTAGACAATGGGGATTGTGCAAAGTCTTCCCATAATTCAGTTTTGCCGGTTCACACAAAACAGTCCTCTAAATTTTGCCACATTATGATTCTCAAGCCGGTAAATTTTTAACATATAAACATGCGATGAGACAGATCCTCTATACCTTCATTACACAATTCACATATTCCATTAGAAACATTCCAATTTCGCAAAGTGTTTTCCAGACTTAGACATCCAGTCTGTGCCATGACTTTTAACCTAATACCTGTAAAGTCATTAACATGTGATAAATATCTTTCTGCATGGGTTGTGAATTTTGGTTTAAACGTATTTTATTGGCAAAAAACAATTAGCCGACAGGCTCGCCAGCCTATAAGAGGGCCTCTTGTACATTTATAACAAGACTGCAATGAGTTTGCGAGCACCAATACACAGACGGGTCACGTACAGGACCACAAATAGGAAGAGCAAAAAAAGGGGGGGGGGAGGGAATTGCTGTGTGAGCATAAATACAAGTAACAAAAGTTGTAAAAGATTACCAGATTTGAATCACGTTCTAAATCTACCAGATAATTTAATATACTTATGGATAGCCTCAAAAATGTTCACATTTTGACCTTTTGAAATTCCTCTTCCTTCTATTCCGAGCAATCCATTTTTCAAGTTAAAATTACCAAGCGTTAATATTTTATATTGTAATTCGTTCCGTAGAATTGCATACTTATCACATTCGAAGAAAAAGTAATAGGTAGTTTCCCGATTAGCTCCACATGAGCATGAAGGAGACTCTAAAACGCCAATTTTTCTATCTCCAAAGTAATACAACTCGTTACGTTTTGGACCGTTCCTGTTTATTTCCCGTTTAAAGTGGTCAATATCCTCAGTGATCCTAACTGATAGGGGTAATGAATTCCATTCACGAATGGTTAATGGGAAGAAGGAATTATAAAATGTGGTTTTCCTTGCCTCAATGGCTCTTATTTGCTTTGTCCGTGCTGAAACGGTTCCCGCCAGTAATCTAGAAAGGTATGCTGGGGTTATTCCATTAAGAATTTTGAAAAGAAGTATTAGTTTTTGTTTTCTTCTACGCTCAGCTAATTTTTCCCTGCCAGAATCAGTGTAAATAAGTTGGAGACTAGTGTGAGCATAAGCCCCTGTCACCACCCGGGCTGCAACCAGCTGAACAATTCAATTTTATCCCTGTCAGGCTTTGCGCATCCATCCCAGACCACACTGCCGTACTCGAGGCAAGGACGTACAAAGGAAAAGTAAAGAAATTCGAGAGCTTTTCTGTTCAACTTGTACTGTAGACGTTTAAGGACACCAACATGTTTTGGAGATTTTGCAATTATGTGATTAAGATGGACTGACCATGAAAGATCATAAGAAAGCAAAGACCGAAGTGTTTGTGCATCTCTACATTTTCAAGATTATTGTTCTTGAAAGTCATGTTGGGATGATCTACAGGGATGTTTTTTCTACTTACTATCAAGGATTTGGGGTTTTTTTAGGATTGAAAGAGACGAGCCATTGATCTGACCATTGGGACATTGATTCCAGATCATGATTTAGAATTTCAGCCGCTTCGGTTGCATTATCAACTGTGAATTTTATCAATCTACACCGCGTTAAAAAGGACTTCTCGTCAGTTTCGTTAAAAAAAAACACCTTCATAATTTTAGGGATTAATTTACAGAATGAATATATACAGCTACCATCAATTCTATGGTTTACATTATCTAAGCCAACTTCTGTTGAGATCTTATTGATCTCGGATATATATGGCCACCATGAGTCTGGGCCTGCATGGAAGTTTTGCTTCTAGATCTCGCAGTGCACGATGTATATCTCATCATGGGCCCCACTGTGCCAGCTTATATTGGCAGTCCTTGTTATGTTGTACGAGCAATGTATCCACGCAGGCTAAGAGTACGACTTTTCATGTAGGCCTATTATATTTCTTCTTCCTATGCTCATAAACGTGTCACTCATTTTAGTGAATATCTAACACCAGTTCTGCCATGTCATTGCTGTTATCGAGAAATATTCACTGGAGCCCCGGTCTCTCCCACACCCCCAACCCCCACCCATCAGATCCTTAAAACTGACATTGTTCCCGATTTCGACATCATTACATTTTCGGAAACCTTTCTTTCATATGACACACCCAATTGTGATTTCAGTATCTCAGGATATCATGATATAATACGAAAAGACCGACCCAGTGGTCTTGGTGATGCAGTGGCTCTCTTTCTATCTAAAGAGCTATCGTCGTTCGTCGTCCCGATTTGGAGATACCAGATATCGAGGTTTTGTGGACTGAGGTTAGAGTTCAAAATAATAAATTTCTACTGGGCACCGGTTATGGACCACCTGACGCATCAGCATCTTTTTGGGACAAACTGCAAGATTGCATAGACTTAGCTAAAATTAGCAAAATACAAAAATTCATTATTACTGGCGAGTTAAACTCAGACTTTAATATTGCTGCTGGCCCTAAACTTAAGCATTTCCGCTCTGTATATTTATTTATTTATTTACCTCTCATGTTACAGAACCAACGAGAATTACTGCTACTACAACTACCTGTTTAGACCAAATGATTTCAAGATATACCTACCTGTGTTAAAGAGTCTCGTTTCTTGTCACCTATATTTCCAATATTGTGATAATTCTGTAGTTGCGTCAAACATTCTCTTTCAGCGCAAAAAGAACAAATTAAATTATTGCTGCCTGGAAAGCAACACTTTACAGTTCTTTTTTCCCATCGGCCATTCGTTAATGTAATTCAGTATATCGAACAGCCAGGACAATTGAGCTTTTTGACGAATTTAAGAGGGAACTTAATAGAACTAATTCAAAATGCAATAAACTTTACTATTTAGGAGAAAGGAAATATACCATAATTCACTCTAGAATGAGAATGGGCTGCATACAGCTGAATAGTGACCTGTATAAAATTGGAGTTGTTGAGTCTCCATCGTGCTCTTGTGGAGCAAATCGGGAGACTGTTCATTACTTTTTCTTCGAATGTTCAAAATGTGCTTTATTATGAGAAACGAACCACAATGTAAAATAATCACATTTGTAATTTGGTATTTTTAACCTGAAAACTGTTTTATGTGGAATCGAAGGAAGAGCAATTACTAAAAGACAAAACGAAGAGATTTTCAAGGCCATTCACACGTACCTTTAACTTTTTGCAACATTCAAAAAATAACTTGGAGTTAAGTCAGTAAAGAGTATGAGTACTATTACTTTAACAATGCTGACACATTACTTTCGTTCCCCTTCCTTCTTTTCTTACTGTTTGCCCGGTATGTTCTCTATCTGTATACTGGTGTTAAATTTTATCTGTTTTATATAGTCCCGTTGTAAATGTACAAGAGGCCCTAATATATGCTGGTGAGCCTATCGGCCAATTGTGTTTTCCAATAAAATATGTTTAAACCAAACTATTCGTTAAACTTACAAAGGACAAGATCCCAGGTAAATCTATCACAGTACATCCGCTGGACTTACCATGGTTCAATTCTTCTCTCCGTTGTGCAAGCCGAAACGTTTACGGTGCATACAACAAGGCCAAAGATAAAAAATATGATTACACTACCATCCATACCAAGGACAGTTAAAGTAAGCAGAAGAAACCAGAATAATAAACTAGCCGCTTCATTAGAAAGCGTGAATCAAGAGTAAAGCATGGTGGCGTAGTGTCCGATATTTTCTAAACCGTGATCAGTCCTCGGCTGTCCCGTCATTACTTCATGATATCTGTCAAACTGCCGATAACCTCTCCAAGGCTGAAATTTTAAATAGTTTTTTTTTTTTTTGTCTCGACCAGAGCAATATCGACAAAACTAGATCCCCTGTACTGCCAATCATAAATCCACCAGAAGTGATTCTCAGTTCAATTCAGATTAATCGTGACGAGATTTTGAATATTTTAAGAAGTCTTGATGCAACAAAGGCCACCTGCCCTGACAGTGTCAGTTTTTTTTTTTTTTTTTTTTTTTTTTGACTGTGGTAGGGGGCGACATCAATTTGCGACTCGCTAACCAGGCTGTTTAATTTGTCTTTGCGTCAGGAAGTTTTCCCTTGATCCTGGAAACAGGCGCATGTCACACCTCTGTCAAAGAAGGGCGACACAGACTTATGTTATAACTCTCGACGTATCTCCCTGTTAGGCTGCATTGGAAAACTGATGAAAAAAGGTAGTCTTCAAATATGTGTTTAATTTCTTTGAGGAAATCTACTTTTATCTTCTAACCAATCTGGGTTCATGCCTGGGGATTCAACTGTCAATCAACTCTTCTGCCTTTATCATGAACTTCCTCTTGCTGTTGATCTCCAAAAGGAGGTAGGGGTAGTCTTATTGGATATCAGTAAAGCATTTGGCAGAGTTTGACACCAAGGCTTGCCATTCAAACTTCACTGCAGTGGAATTTCAGACTCCTTGCTTAAATGGTTCAAAAACTATCGTTTTAATTGCCAGCAAAGAGTCGTTATCATCGGTAAAGCTCCCAAATGGAGTGTTATCAATGCTGGCGTACCTCAAGGCTCTGTACTTGGCCCCATGTTATTTTTTATATATTTGTAAACGACTTTGTGGATATCGCCCACTACAGAAATTACGCATTCGCTGATGACACATCATTACATCTTACTGTTGATTATCCTAATTTAACTGCAGCTAATTTAAATGAGGACTTGCCCTCCGTTGATTCTTGGTTTACTGATTGGATGGTAACATTCAACGCCTTGAAAAGCAAGGCAAGTGTCACGGAAGAGAAATCAAGTATATCACCCTCTTTAATTTTTCAAAATCATCAATTAGAGCACGTCGACCAACATAAACACTTAGGGATAGTATTGCGTTCCAATCTTTGATCGATTGATCATCTAGATTTTTTTGTTGCTAAAGCTATCAAACAAATATCATGAAAAGTGTGTAAATTCCTGTTATCATGCAGGCCTAAACATAGTTCTCCTTACTTCATGTATACCTTTTCCAATTAAAAAAGTCGAGACAAACTTCGTGTAAAGTCAGGGTCACGTGACAGCAGCTTTTTGGGGGGGGGGGGATTTGCGTATTTTACATAATGAGTATGAGGCAAGAAAAGGTCAACTGAACATATCCCAATCAATTAAGTTTGCTTTTTGTCAATATCTCGGCTTCTTTTGTGTTCTGCCTGTGAAGTCTTACTTAAGTGTGCTTATTTCAAAATGTACAACCCATGCATGAACATCAATCACCCTTTTTACGTGATGTAAAAAGTATATGTGCAACCTGTTTCATTCAGCATTTGCATCCGTTTAAACTTCAAGATTATAAGCTGCAGAGCTTAGTGCAAGTAACCACCTACATAAAATAAAAGCAAACTCCGATACGTTTACGCAGTTTAGAGAGAATGCAAATAAGATAATAGAGACCTTACCTATACTAGCAATAATTGCGATGAGATTGAATTATTTCCGACCTTTGAAGTAGCTGTCGTGCGGATGTGGAGCAAAATACGGACAGACGATCAGTGCGCCATTGTTGTTAAGAAATAAGGTGAGAGATTATCTGTTAAAAGCACACAACTGATAGGGCATGAAGGCCAATCACTGAGATTGGTCATTAAGACTGTAGATTTTGAGGGAAGTTAATAAGCCCGGTTGCACTCCACACGTCCGTCAGTTTTAATTAAATTTGTTTATTCCTATCTGTAACTATGGATTAATTCAAGAGAAACCTGCTTCAACGCTTGGAGGATGCGCTACTTCATGCCATGAAATACTAATTGAAATTTGCGTTAAATTACCCCGGCATTCTATTTCGAAGACGCGTTAAACAACTTGCTTTTGAAGCCACACTTTAATTACACCAAGACTCAAATACCATTAATGTATTTGCCTTCGATGTTCTTTGCTTGCTGGCTGAAGTTGCAGCATCGATAATGAAGACAGTAACAAGTGAAGTTTCCAAATTACAGTTCTTTTTCTTGAGGCGATGATATAATCATTTGAATCCGCATGACACAGAAAGAACAACCCTGAGTTCCTTGATGGAAGAGCTGCACTTTTAATACGCAATAACCCTGTACCTTTTCAACATTCAAGAACTTTTATTTAGTTCAGTCAACGGGCGTACGCTCACTGTACACTCTCATTCGTGCAGTGTTTAGCAGGTTGACATGAACATATTTTACATCCGAGCCAGTGTTCAGCAGGTTGACCTTAATAGATTTTGGCTCCAAGCCAAGGGTTGTGGGTTCTAATCAATGTTGGTACGCTCAGTGCTTCACCATTTGACATGGTCCAGGAGTAGTTTCTGAACACTTAAGCAATATTTTGCGATCCCTCTTTATAAAAAAACAACTTCTGATCAAAATAACGCAATGTTTTGTACTTTACATCAATTTGACAACAGCATTTGACTATAAGCGGAACTTAAAAAGGCTACTTATCTCAACAAGATACTTTTATGATACTTTTTGTTTGCACAAACTAGTCTACGTAGACAACTGACAAACTCAACAGTTTGATTTTATCAAACAAATGATCTTATGAAAAAAAACTCGGAGTTCGTCTATCGTCTTTTCTGTCGCCAACGAACAAAGTTGCAAACTAGCCATGTTTTGATTGCCTGCTGAGCAGACCTAGGAGGAACAAAAGAGAGACTAAGTTGCTATGCATTCTCCACTCTACCAGGTCTGCTCTATATGGGTAGTGCCAAGCTGTGTAAATGGGCTGAGCCTGGGTCACTGATTAGTCACCCTTGGTTCCCATGGTAATTTTCAGAAGTAAATTTGGGAATGGCATTGTTTATTTTACATTTTGCGTGACTTATTTTTGACGCAAAACGTCAGGAAACGCAAAATGTAAACAACCAACAAGTTTTGAAACCACAAAATGTTAAGACAACGTGAAATGTAAAGAGGCAAGTTGACAGTGATCCATGAAGGAATCCAGGGTTATGGTCATGAAAAAATACAGGCTTGTAATTTTTCCTGACAATGTTTTTTTTTTTTTTCTGAATGCACCTAAAGTTTAAAAACCTGCCTTTGTATTCAACTTTGATAATGAATTATATAGTTTTTCTTACATTATATTTATTTCCAGCTAGGCATCAACTTGTACTCACAGTTTTGGCAATCTGTCATTTCTGGTGACTCAGAAGCAACGAGGTTTTGATTGATTTCAATATATTTCATTCAATATATTACACATAGATCGAAAACAGAATTAAGTACGCAATCGGATAAGAGGCCACTGTCCTATTTGAATCCCTCTTCAAGAAACGGATAAGATGCACAGGACATACTCAACACAATAAAATAAGTAGAGAAAACATAGACATGAACAAGACAGAAAGTGGGGCTATTAAAGTGAGATTACTTTTAATGAAAGACACGAATTTCAAAGCAACCAGTATGTGTGGACAAAAGTGTGAACAGTCTATAATTGAATATTGGAACTGATATGAAATTTAGTCGATCCCAGCAGGCTAAAAGCGATCTGTAGATTTTGATTTTAAACAGGAGACACATTTTTAAAAATTCCGTTTCAAAAATGAAAGGGATAAAAACTTAGCAAACGTGTTCATCCTAATAGTGGTACACGTCCTAATAGAAGCGCACGGCAACTTTTGGTCGAGGTTTTCTTTGTAAAAACATTCAAATATTTCCAGTATGTGCAAAAAATACAAATAAAGGAAAAATGAAAGGTCGCTTTATGACAAATAATACTATTTTTCTCACATACACATGAATTATGAAGCCTTGAATACTCTCGATTATGGAAAGTATTACTACCATTATTAAGCACCTAGATCTAACAGGTGCCAACATTAAAGAACTCATTTTCTCTTTTGTTGGACACGTACTTAATTCGACTTATGACTTAAGATTTTATGTCCTCATGTAAATATGAAGTATGGCATCTACTTTAAAAAATCGCCATTAATATTCAGCATTGAGAAGAAGAATGTTGAAAATGGGGAACAAATGGTGAACTATTCGAGTTTGCCTAGTGTTTGAGTTCAGCCGCAAGGCCCCTACAATTTCATGTGTGTAAAACTGACGACGATCACCTAAATTTCTTCCGAAGAAAAGTTGAAGTGCTGCAACGCTATATAAGAAATCTGAAGTGATAATACCCAACATCCTTACATTTTGCGTTGACTTATCATTTTATGGCATCATACTTTACGTTTTCTTACATTTACTGTTAACGCAAAATGTAAAATTGTTAACACAAAATGTAAACTTTACATTTTGCATTGACTCTACATTTTGTCGCTCTATATAAGCTGATAACGATCAACTTTCAAATTGGTGCATCATCCAAGGGGAACCCATCCATGATGTCACTCACGTTAATAGGGTGCGTGCCGCACAAGATGCATGACCTGACAGGAGAGTCGTGTGGGCCTATTTCTTCCTGAAGGGGAGGTGGGTTTTTCTCGCACAAAAATATGAACTAGAAATTGTAGGCCTACGTTTTGGCTACAAGGTTGGTATGTAGCATCTTATATAATCCCAGGAAAAGACGCACTTGCCTTTTTTCTTCTAATCATGGTTGATGCATTTAGGATACAAACATCATTTCATGGCTAAATCAGTCTCCTACCCAGCACAGTTCCCCCTCGAGCTGTATCCTCCCTCGACCCTTCGGGTCTCGAGAGTAGACAGGCTCTCAGGGGAACTGTACCGGGTGGGAGACTGATTTAGCGATGGAATAACTTCTAAAGAGTCACTGTTTGCGCAAATATAGAACGTGAGGGATATACTGACTTTCAATGTTATTTCAATGGGGTGATCGTATTTCCCTTGGGAAGATACTGGGTGTTGCTAGGGCCAGCCTTAAAAATATTTCTGTTTCGTATAACTGGGCCTTGAAAAATTTGATGAGACAGGGAGGATTTTTTTTTTTTTTTTTTTTTTTGAACTACACATACCTACTACGTATTACTGCAATATGGGCATCATGACTGGTGGACTAAGTACTGATACAAGATAAACAAGATTCCTGGTTGAAAACTTTTTTTTATTAAATCTGTATTAAAGCAAGAGACTCTGCCACAGATGAGGTTGTAGCGGGACAATATATGCTTCAGGCTGGTTTGGTGGCGCTGAGACAGAGTACCTCTACTCTAAATACACCTCGGCTTGGCTTGAATTGGGGTGGGTCTTTTGCTATTTTAAACATGTACATGTACAGGGCTTGAAGAAACAAAGGATTAGCGTAATTATAAAGTTGCCCTTTTTTAAAATATCACAGCAGAAAAAGAGTAAGATATCAAATACAAATGTGTAGTTTTAATTTTAACTTGACATCAGCAGGGAAGGGGAGGGGTGTATGATGAGGGTTCAGAGTAAATATTACAAATCATGAACACACCTCTTTTGTGTGTATGTGCAGGGACGTGGATTAAGAGTTTTATTGCTCCATGCATGGTCAAGTCAGATTTAATCTCGCGCAAGTTAAAATTAATAGGTACTTGCCCGGTCGGGCAACCAACTTTTTTTTCGGTGGGAACTCTATTCCTGAAATTTTCATGACACAGTTACAAGTTGCAGTTGTTTGCAAGGCTGGCTACGGGGGGTCTAATCACTTAAAAAATCAGAGCTTTCGCAGCACGTGCGTGAGGTGCCGATAGGTGATAATAATCGCTAATTGATAAACATTCCAAGTTTAAACAATTACTTGGTCCGCAGTTGTATTCATCAGAACTTGATCTCTGTCAACACAAGCAGACATTTTCACTGTCGAACACTACATACGATTACGTTACGATAGCAAAGGTACCGGCAGTAATTATTTGTTTGCTGAGCGGGGTCACACTACTCACCGTCAGTGTGATCTGCCCCAACGATGGCAAAGCAGCGTCAAAATACAATAAAATTTGCATGGCGAATTCATCTGCAAATTAACATCAAATGCCATTTATCGGTGTGTTTTAGCAGTGTTGGAATAAATAGGTGCCTTGAAATGACTTCCAGTCACACGCAAGTGACAGCGTGGAGTGGATCTGCGGTGAACTGACCCAGTCTCACGGACTGACTTTGGGACACATTCGGCTATTCCCGCTATCCCCTACCTTTGCGTATTTGCCTGTGAATCCAAATAATTGTTGCAATTAACACTGGTATCTTTATTTTGGCATGCTGCAATATAAACAAAGCTTCCCGTTTGTGTGTTCCCTCCGTAAATTACGGCAGATTCACACATGTTCACTGGGCGGAAGCCATGATGAAAACACTGTAACACGAGCCGTGATTGGCTCATTTTTGCATGTGACTCAATTGACCAATCGGGTGATGTGTTGTGCGTCAGACCACATGGCCAAAGCAGCTGTTTGTGTAGGCAGGAATGATGTGCGCACACTCGATTTCTGATTTGAAATATTAAATTTTCGTTTGAATTTGACTTAGGAACACCTTGTATTGCAAGGATTTGCCAATACTGTATACGCAAATTTACTACGATGTACCGATAGCATTCATGGTAGGTACGCAAACGATATGCGTTTACAGAACTGCCATACGGGGCATGCGAGTAGCGTTAAATCAAGCCAGACCACATGGCCAAAGCAGCTGTTTGTGTACAGTTGCAGGAACGATGTGCGCACACCCGATTTCTGATTTGAAGTATTAAAATTTTCGTTTGAATTTGATTTAGGAACACCTTTTATTGCAAGAAACTTGCCAATACTGTATACGCAAATTTACTACGATGTACCGATAGCATTCATGGTAGGTACGCAAACGATATGCGTTTACAGAACTGCCACACGGGGCGTGCGAGTAGCGTTAAATCAAGCCTGAAATTTTTTTTTCTTTTTTGCACTGATGAAAAAAATATTCCAACCGCAACATTTTGCGCACACCGGGCGCGTTATACGAAACAGAAATATTTTTAAGGCTGGCCTAGTGTAACATTATCCACGTGTTCCAATTGGACAGTTTCAGTATCCTCCCTTAGTTTGGTGTCGGTATGTCCCCTGAAAGACACTGTATGCTACAGCCTACAGGACAAAAATTGCAGTATGAGGGCAGTTTTGACACAATATTTAGGATACTGAAAGGTACATACTGTGAAGAGTACACACATATAACTTGAGAGGGCCGTAGGCGGTCCCCTGGCTACGCTTTACGGGAAATTAATTTACAATTTTATGTTTTACAGCAAAACAAAATATTCCTTCCAGTTTCCAATTACGGATTAAAAAATCTTCAGATAACGTCTTCACTAGCAATCAGATGATGGTTTACATTTTTGGGCTAAATTCCGAGGCACTTTTACATTTTACGAGAAAACAATTTTTCCAAATTACGCTAACGTTAAAATGTATACTTTACGGTTTTGGACAAATCATGGGTGCAATTTACAATTTTCGAGGCATTTACGACCTTACAAAAATAGCCCCACACCCTCTCATATAATTATACGAAATGAAACCTAGAAATATCAATTAAGTAGGTCCTATTTCTCACTTTGGCATCGTAAAAATCAGACACCACCGTTTTCTGATATTTTTGCGTACAAGTAGTCTCATAAAGACACCAACTATTCACTATTTCAAGTTATAATACGTAGATTAAATAATAAATTCAAACAACATTGGTTTTATTAACATCTAAATTTTTTCTACACAGGGAAGCGATTGTGCACGTTTTGTTTACATCTGCAGCCATTGGTGGTGCTCGGGGATTCACCCTGAGGACAATCTATTTTTGTAACGCTCTGCTCAATTTCGAAAATTACAACGTCATTGAATGAGGCTCCTTCAGTGCAGCACATACCAACAATTAAATAATAAAATGTAAATATATCACAAATATAAATGTTTACAAACACTGCCAGTACTTGCCATTGTTAATTCTTAAAATCCAAGCGTTTTATCAGGCCATGGCGTTCGTCTTTCGTGCCAGGTTTGTGGCGAGTCCCAGGACTACAGGAGAAATGCGGTCCAGTGAACGTCACCCTACACATGGAGGCAACTCAACTAGGCCTACTTAAATACATGTGAGCGTTACTGCATTCCCTGCTGCACTTTGAGGTACCGGGTAGCACTTTAGAATTAATCAGGCATGGCCTTCGTATTTCGGGTCAGCAGGTTTGCCGCGAGTCCCGAGACGAATGCGGGCCAGTGAACGTCACCCAGCACACATAGGCAACTTAACTATAGGCCTACGGTACTTATTAGATGTGCGCGTTATTGCATTCCCTATGCATTGAGGTAGCACTGAAAAAAAAAAAAAATACCCGAAGTCAAGCGCCAATCAAAAGAAAGCATATAGGGCCTATACTCAATCATTGATCTACTGTAGAGATAATTTAAACGGAAGTACAGCATTATACATTTGGTTGAGAACCAGAGTGATTTGGCCTCATATCCACAAGGTTTGTGGACTGGACCTGCTTGAAGCATGCATTATATATCAATGCGCAATGTAAGCCTATTATATGTGTCCCGGTTGGTGAACTCAGAGTTGTGACCTTCCAAGAAATACGATAAAAAAATAAAATAAAATAAAAAGAGAGAAAAAAAGACCTGGAAAAGGTCGTGACCTCGGAAATAAAGGTGCAGGTGACAAATGACATGTAATCAGGTGTAAAACTTCAGTACACAAGTGTAATCCTGCTATAATGACGACTTGCAGGCCCCAGCCTTCTCTGAGATTTAGCGCGAACTTTCTTTTGCGCAAAAACGCGGGGTTTTTTTTCGAATGGACATATGACCTTGACCTTCAAACTTGACGGGGTTATGGATAGGTGCTAATTATGTTTTTGTGTGCCCCGATGCCAGCTATCTATTGAGCCCAATATCATTCAAATCGGTTGATAATTTTTCCAATCACGCAAAATAATAATAATGATAATAATATTTTTTTCAACATGGATCGGAGAAAAGTAGGTCGAGGTCGCTAACCGAATTTATATGTAGGCCTAGGCCTATATATATATATATATATATATATATATATATATATATATATATATATATATATATATATATATATATATATATATATATATATATATATATATATATATATTATAAAGCTTATATCTATATTGGCGTAGGCATACGTTATGGAGAACACACGACACAAACCTGGTGTTTGGTTTTTGCAAGTGAATGACGCCACTAGGTACAAGAGCATAGCCATGTTAGGTGTAGGCCTACGTACCAGCTGATTCTGAACTCATTTACATCCATGGTGGGACCGTCCTAAAACATAGAGAAGTTGACGCAACATTTTTTTTAAAATCTCGTTTAGTACCAAACCTTACCACAGTTTTGTTTGATGAGCCATACTTCGGTAGCGGGACACTCTAGCATCCTGTTTAAAAAGTGCACATACATTGCTTCTTTCCAAAAACCTGGAAAAGTCTATGAAGTAAGGGACAAATTGAAGATTTGGGAGAGAGGTATATAGATATATGGAGCGAAGAGCCGTAGTAATTTATTTGGGAGACCATCCGGCCTCATCTAATTTTGTTACTAAACATGCTTTCTATAAAAGAACAAATTAAATAGACGTAATGTAGCAGAGAATAAGTTGGAACCAGACACTTTTGGGCGATTTGAGTCGGAAGGTGGCAATATGCAGCAGCTACGCTTCTCTCTCTCCCCCCCCTCCCTCCCCAAGTTGACTGTCCAGGCAAGTTGAAATAAAATGCTGTGTTTGGGTTGATTTTACTCCAAGATAACGGCACACCTTGGCCAGCTTTTCTGTTAACTTTTTTCCCCTTTGTTTTTTGTTTGTTTGTTTGTTTGTTTTGTTTTTGTTTTTTTTTTTTTGTTTTGTTTTGTTTTGTTCTTTTTTTTGTTGTTTTTTTTTTTTTGGTTTTGTTTTTTGTTCTTGTTTTTTGTTTTTTGCGGGTGGTTGTTTGTGGCGTGATTTTGCTGGTTGGTCGCGTATTGCAGGTGGTCTAAGGTTGTCCAACTGGAGCATTGTAGTAAAATTTTGCATCACAGTTCTTGAAAAATGCTACAGAATCTATCCAATATAAGTGTTTCTCATGTGAAGAAGTTTATTGAGAAAATGATCCAGGGAATGTATATTTGCTGCTGCAATTGGACATCACCGTGGTCTTGCGCGTCAGGTCATTTAACATTCCAAAGCGCCCGTGCCAAGGGAATCTGGTCGTTTTGACCAGGTCGGGACAGAGATCGGTAATTGCAGGTACTACTGTACCATGATTATACACATTCCCATGCAAAATCTGCCAGGGTATATCAAAGGGAGTGAATGTAAGAAAATTTTCAAAAATCATTCTTGATGCATCAGATGGGATAATGGAGAGGGACTGCTTTATATGTTTATAGTTTCAGTATCTTAGTGTTACCAGGGACCTGCAATTTATATATATATATATATATATACAGAGAGAGAGAGAGAGAGAGAGAGAGAGAGAGAGAGAGAGAGAGAGAGAGAGAGAGAGAGAGAAAGAGAGAGAGATAGAGCAGGTCCCTGGAGTATTAAAAATTACGCCTTTGGTGCTTATATTTATTTATATATTAATTTATTGAAAATTTAGATCAATCTTTTAATTCATAAATAATCAAAGCATTTCAGCAACAAACCTGTGCAAAGCAACTTAATATTTTTCCGATTTCATAATTGCATTTCTGCTATTTTCATGTATATAAGCCAAGGCAAGATTCCCTAGGCATTTGGTACTCCCATTTAATGCATCATAGTTTGGTGTGCTTTCAGTAATTATATTGCACCATCCTGGCATATGTGTGCATAAAATATCAATCAACTTTCAGTGATAAAAGTTAAATACATTCGGGCTTAGTGATTATCTTAATGTGTTTTTTTCTTTTTGCTTTTGTAGAGAAAATACACAACTTACTAATTGCGGGATAATCTATCTGTTAATTTTCCCCGAATTAATAGGCATAATATGTGTGCAAAAATTCTCTAAAGCCTTACAGGTATGAATACAAAATTTGTCTTATCTTAATCGATAACATGGCTATGTTTTTTTAAAATTTATTTTTGACTAATTTTTGCTAATTTTCATCAGATTTTAATTTGTACAATCTGAAGAAAAATAGCCAGATCAGTACAATAATGACTAAAATGTTGTGATTTCGTCAACCATGTGAAGGCAAGATTCTCGAAACTCCCCCAGATATACTGTAAATCATTTTGCATGCCCAAATTTTAATTTTTGTTTTAGGGAGGGGAGATGCCCCCAGCAAGGCAGCATGCCTTCAGCCGTTTGGGCCGTGTAGGTCATATTTGGGCCACTGAAAAAAATTACGGACTTTTTTGGGCCACTTGGATCTCTGACGGAGTTTGTAGCACTGGCCTGGGTCGACCAGTATTTATTAAGGAAGGGCGGCTTAAAAGTCCTTTTTTAAATTTTTTGTTCCATTAGTTTTAGGGTTGGGCATTTTTAGTAGGGTCTGTCAGGTTATATTTTTGTTAGACCTTGGGTAACTTGGACATTTGTTGAAACACGCTGAACATGGATGTTCTTTCCCATTTTAACAATTACCCCCTTTTTTTAATTTGTTACCTGGGCACAGCCGGAGGGAACTCTAAGACAAAAAATACAATAAGACAGATGAAGTATTGCAGCATTAAAACAGAAAATCTGAAGAGTAAGTCCTGAAATTGTCGTATATTTAAGTTCCAAGCATGGTTGTCCTGTACTTACTTGTAAACTGTTCCAAATTGAGGTTCCAGTTTGTTCCAGGAATTTGCACAGCTGCAAGCTAGAGACTGCTTGAATTTTAATTTGTCACACTTCGGTACATAAAGATTTTTATGGTAAGAACTTCTTGTTTTGAGATTATGAATGTCGCGAATGAAATGAAATTTGTCTGTCAAATACTCAAGCGATAAGCCATGAATAGATTTGTATGTTAGAGTTGTCAAATGAAAATATCTGCGTTTCTCAAGTGACTGCCAGCCTAATTGTTCCAATAAGAACTCTTGGCTGACTGTATAATCCAAAATACTCGTGACTATCCTCGCACACCGATTTAGTGGTCTCTGAAGTATGTTTTGGTACTTTTTACAACAGTTCACCCAAAGTGTGCCTCAATAGTCAAAGTATGGATATATAATGCTATTGTATACAACCTTTAACAAATGTGTAGGTAGAGTATACCTTAGTCGATTCAGCAGGCCAATCTTTTTTGCTGACTTTTGATACAATATAATTTATATGAGAGCACCAGGTCAGTTTAGAGTTGACTAGAGTTGTATGGAGTCTTCAGTGGCTAAGGTTTCATTGTTAACTTTTATTTAACATTGGTCATTATCACATGGTTTTGAATAACCAGTAGTCCTTGTGCTAGACTTCGGGATATTGAGGGACAGTTTGTTACGTGAGAACCACTCAGACGCATTACAGAGATCAGTTTGAAGGTTCATTTTACCGCTATCAAGGGAAGCATCGGCACTGTAAATGGTCACATCGTCGGCAAATACATGACATGTAGTATGCATTAGTGACGTGGGAAGATCATTAATTATATAAATTGGGAAAAGGATAGGTCTGAGCGAAGAACCTTGTGGAACGCGAAGTTTAATAGTTTGTGTGTTAGAACGTCGCCCATTGCATGATACCACCTGAGACCGGTTTTCCAGATAAGACCTAAACCAGAATCAGCATATGCATCATTTGACATATGAAATACAATGTGAAACAGTCAACAAATATAAAGCATAGTGTAAGTAACTGTGGATAACAAAATAAGAAGTAAATACAACAAGATGGAGTCAGGATGACCTCAACTAAGGATTAAGAAACCCGCTACTGCTGGGGCCACCTAGGGAGATAAAAAGAATTCAAAATTACAGCATTTGTTACGATGTGACCATAGCTACTAATATTTACTAATAACAAAAATTACCTGTTATATACATAACAATTTGTTCTGGTACATTCATTATTGTAATTATTAATATAATAAGAATTTGCGTAATGTGAGAAAACCATAATACGAATGTGTATGAATTTTGACCGTAATACATGGAGGAGTGCTTTGCAATAAAAGAGGAATGTAATACCTGACCGAAGTTTTTACTGTTGTTTTTCTTGGTGCTGGAATTCTGGGATTTCTACTAATGCGGGTAAAATGTGAATGAGTAGCGAAGGGCAGTTCAAACATATCAAGGAAAAAGCCAGCTTCGTTTTTTGCATATTTGTAGTAAAATTTAAGTGCTTTAAACGTAGAAGGTCCTGAAGTTTCAGAAGTTTGTGTCGCTTAAAAAGTGGGTCAGTATTTGCATAATATCCAGCATTGGATATAAGACGAACAGCCTTTTTCTGTAATTTAAAAAATGCGATCTTGAGTGTGACCCCAAGTAAGAATGCCGAAATTTAAGTGTGCCAGGAACAGAGACTTGTACATAATTGTTAAAGTTTTTGTTGGGAGATTTTTGCGGATCCTTCTGAAAATTCCAATTACCGTTGAGAGTTCATTGCCAACTTTTTTTGCAAATAAGCATTCTAGTTCAACTTTTCTTGAATGCAAAAGCCCAGGAAATCAAACTGTTCAGTTTTTTTTAATTTGAGTACCATCTATTTTCAAGTCTAGTGTAAAGTTTATCCTTTTTTGTGGGAAATGGAATTACATGTATTTTGTTTTGCTTATGTTTAATGAGAGTTTGCTCGCTGATAACCAGCCACAGACTTTATTTAGTTCATCATTTATAGATTCAGAAATGTTACCAAATACAGAGTCAAAAACACATATGGAATTTATCAAAGTCGTGTCATCAGCATATAAAATTGAATCAAATTTAGATGTGGCTATGTGCATATTATTTGTTTAAATTATGAACAGCAGAGGTCCGAGTATAGATCCTTGTGGGACCCCGGTTGTGATGGGTAAAACATCGGAACGAGTTTCATCAAAGAGCACGTGTTGTTTTCTATTTTTAAGATAATATTCGAACCAATGTAAAGCAGTACCTGTAATCCCATAAAGTGTAAGTTTCCGCAAAAGAATTTAGTGATCTAAGGTATCGAAGGCCTTTGACAGGTCTAGATATATGGCTAAAGGTAATTTGCCATTTTCCGGGAAATTCATGATGCGATCTATAAATTCTAAGGCTGCCGTTTCTGTAGAATGCAGTTTCTTGAAACCATGTTTGCTTTAGTGAATTTACGGTGAAATATTCATGTAATTGATTGTACACTACTTTTTCCAAGATTTTAGACATAGCCGGTAATAAAGAAATCTGGCGATAATTTTTAAAAGGCACATCATCATCTTTTTGAACAATGGTACAACTTAAGCAATTTTAAGGCTAACAAGAAAAATGTCTGTAGATAAAGATTGATTTGTCATTAATGCAAGAGGTTCGGAAATAGAAGTGACTAGACCTTTCAGCAATTTCACTGATAAGTTGTCATGTCCCGCACTGGAATTTGGTTTAAATTTATTGATGATATCTGAAATATTGGTAGCGTCCACTAATGAAAAAAGGAAAGGTGCTGTCCACTGATGTAGTAAGGTATGATTTGAAAGAGGGTTTATTTGTTGTGGTGATGTTAGCTGCCAGCTTGGGTCCAATATTTGTGAAGAATTTATCAAATCTGTTTGCTATTTTCTCCCTATTTGTTATCTTATTGTTTTCAATGAGAAAAAATGAGGCTATGACTTATTTTGTTTGTATGCAGGACTTAATGGTGTCCCTTTTTTGTTTTGTTATTTTATTATTATCATTTTTTTTTTTTTTGGCGGTGTTTAAACCTTTCAAATTCTGCATGGTAATGGTTCCGCTTTAATTCATTTATATTTTTTTATTATATTTTATTGAATGTTTTAAGATTTTGCTTAGTACATAGTACTGAGGAACATCCAAAGAGATACATTTCAGTGTTTTATGAAGAGTGTCACGAAATTGTAAAGATCTCAGGATACCATTAGTAATCCGAGAAGAATTTTTATGCTTATATTTTTTTAATTTTACAGTTTTCGCCGGCAGATGCTTTTTTTTTGCAATATCAAGAACTTGTTCCGCTCTGTTGTAACTTACATTAGGGTCGCACTGTAGGTTCGTATTTAATTTACTCATAATATCAGTATTTCTTTTTTCATTATAAAAACATTGTAAAGAGTAGGGGTCTTTATTTTCACTTTTTATGTGGGGGGGGGGGCTTTGATTTTAGTTTCTAAGTTAATACAAATAAACACAGGAATATCATCTGATATGTCAGACAATCTTGTTCCAGATGAGTACATCGTCTTGGAACTAGACAGTTTACAATATATTTGATCTTTCTGAGTTGCTGTTCTCTCTGTTAGCCTTGTAGGCAAGGTGATTTTGGGAAAGAAACCGTTACATAACATGGCATCGAGATATTCTGTTTACTTTTGTCTTGAGTTCATTTCCAACGGATCTAGATTGAAATCTCCCACAATCACTTTTTCAGAAGACTCCCTTGAAACAGCTGCAATAATTGGGCTCAGATCATTTTTAATCAAATCAATATCATTATTACGGTCTCTGGGAGGCCTGTAAATATTACAGAGTTAATTTTTTTTATCATTTTCATGTAAAGATATATTAATAAACCGACCTTCCAAAATACGGTTTGGTATGTACAGCTTTCTATGTACAAACGTTAAATTCTTATGTAAATAATTAGTAAACCACCATGGGAGCTACAGGTTGCTGCCAACGGTAACATAACATAATTCTCCAGAGAATAGAGTGATACAGTAGACACAACTTCTTTCCAGGTTTCTTGTAGATATATAACATCAAATTCGAAATCATTCTTATCCTTATCATTAATTAAAATATGTAACTTGTCAAATTTTGCGTTTAAGCTCTGAATATCTAAATCTAGTACAGAAAAGGTTTGCTTCAGTGGTTTTAGATAGCTAGCCAGATGCTCCGTGTCCATGCATGGCGAGGTTGAAGCTATAGAGATGGCATTATCCAAGGCATCTGCGTCATTTAATAAATCGTTTAAACAGTTCTTTGATGCCCCACCAAACTTTTTCAACACATCTCTGTCTATAATATTAGATGTCATACTTCACAATAAAGAGTTTGTTGAATGCAGAACATGCACATGCACATATCAAATTGTAAAAAATAGTGTAATGCGTATACATTATAATATGTGATAACAGGTGAGACAAGTAATAATGTGGTAAATTCTCAATGAAACCGATAACATGTATGACGGATGTGCATGCAACATAAAAGTCAAGGCAGTACCAAAGTACACGAGTTGTCTTGTTACACATGTAACAGGTAGGGGCACAAATCACACAAATATCAGCAAGATTTGGTTTGCCACGGTCACGTGGATGTAGTGTATACAATACAGAGCGTGTTTGTAAATAAGGTTTTTTGTATGATCGGGAGTTAATAAATACAAATTGCACAAATTGTTCATCAACGAAAAATTGAATTTGAATAGTAAAATAAAAAAGGATGGAAAAACACACACGAAACTCTTGTCCATTATGACAAGGGGAAAAAGGAGGAAGTTCCCTGAGGAGAGTTAAGTTTGTATTGAGAAGGGCATTGATTGTGGTTAACATAGCATTCACATTGAAAAGAAATTTAAAACTGGACGGCAGTCAGGTTTATCAAAAAAACAGTGATTACTAACTAAAGTAGACATTTTGATGTCGATAAACTTTCTCCACACGAGTGCAGGGACGTATATATGTATACGTATCCGATGAGTGTTATTCTACATGTTGGCCTATGTAAGTACATGTACATTGAAATTCACCTGTTCTTGATGGCCCGTCATTGAAGGGCTAGAGCAGTGTCAAGGTCAGGATTCAATAAGTCTTTGGTTATTTGTTTATTTGTTATGCTTGGATACATTGGATTTTAACCTTGGATTTCCAATTGAACAGGCATATTCAATATCAGATATGCCATAATGTCTTAATTTATGTAGGAGTATCGGGTGGTCGATTGTATCAAAGCACGGTGAATCAAAGCAGGCAGCTACTGTAGGTTTACTCTGGTTGATAGAATGCAGCTAGTCGTCAACTATTAAATGGAGAGCTGTTTGGGTATTATGGTATTTTAAGAAGGCTGATTAGTCAGATGTAATTAGCTTATTACATAAACTATTTTAAACATATAACCATTATTCTGAAAATTTCGGTTGCATATACTTGTCCGAGATTCAGCTTAAATGGGATAGTACGGATATGGGTTGATATAATTAGAAACATCGTCGCGTGGGCCCTTGTCTTTTTACATTGGTGAGACGCACGCGATTTTCCGGTCAGTACGAACTGTACCGGTACAGAGAGACGAATTAAATATATGGGTCAGTGTACGGCTTATGATTTCAGATGCGAAGTACAATAGGTAACTGTCCATACTCAGTGTGTCAAGATAGCTACGTTGAGATAAGTGCACAATGGTCAACAACCCCCCAGTGGAAGTTGGAATGACATCTCTATCTATTATAATGTTGAAGATATTCAAGATTGAAAATTTCGAATACTGCTAATTAGCATGATTTAAATTGCTACAACTTTTGTTGTAGATTCATTGCATTCGCAATGGTCAACAACCTCCTAGTAGAAGTTGAAATGACATCTCTATCTATGATAGGTTTGAAGATATTCAAGTTTTAAAATTTCAAATGCTGCTAATTAGCATAATTTAAATGGCTACAACTTTTGCTTTAGATTCATTAGATGCGCAATGGTCAATAGACCTCTGGTAGAAGTTAAAATGACATCTCTATCTATAATAGTTTTGAAGATATTCAAGTTTTAAATTTTTAATGCTGCTAATTAGCATAATTTAAATTGCTACAACTTTTGTTTCAAATTTATCAAATGCGCACTGGTCAATAACCCCCGAGTAAATTTGGAATGACATCTCTATCTATTATTCTTTTGACGAAATTCAAGATTTAAAATTTCAAATGCCCCTTTTTTGCATAATTCTAAACTTCTTTATTTCTCTGTATAAAATGGTCAAACTCCTTGTATGGAGGTACAATCATGCCAAGTTTGGAGTTTCTATGTATAATAGTGTCCGAGAAAAGTGTCGGACAAATTTGCTGGTAAAGAAGAGAGAAAGAAAGAAAGAAAGAAAGAAAGAAAGAAAGAAAGAAAGAAAGAAAGAAAGAAAGAAAGAAAGAAAGAAAGAAAGAAAGAAAGAAAGAATTTTAGGAAAAACAGAAAAGTGTGTGTTGACACAGACACTTTAATTAAGGTGGTTTACAATGCCAAACAACTCTAACGCACACTATCCAGTGTTCGCGAATTCACATATGATTTAACTTGAACAGAACTGGTATCATATACAGTAACAATGTGTTATAACACAAAACATTAGTTACTTTTGAAACCTTGCACAAAGAAACTGGCTTTTTATTGCTATAAAAACAATAACTGTGAAAAAAGGCGAGGCCATATGCTGATTCTCCACTAAAAATTATCTTATATATGGTTCATGCTTTTATATGTTTAAATATATATATACATATATATATATAAATATATACATATATACATGTGTGTGTGTGCTTGGTGCGTGCGTGCGTGTGTGTGTGTGTGTGTGTGTGTAAAAAAGAAGCCAGTTACACATGGGCTGCAAAAAAAACTTTCAAAAAATGCAGCAGCAATTTACTACATTTACCTGTTTGTCCATATGCATCTTTATTGCAACTATACTACAGGTGGTCGGAGACAACGATTACTTTTGTCAACTGCTTCAAAGTTTCAAAGAGGTGGATTCTCTAATAACAATGAAATGCCTTTGTGGCAAGCAATGAAACCGTGTGTTTCTCACGCAGATGATCATATGGAAACAGAGCAAAAATTTCCTGTATCACATATATTATGATAAGAGTACGACCCCCCCCCTCCAAAAATGTAACTGCTCATTAAGCGTGTTTACCTTCAGAATGAAGACAAATCCCCCCCCCCCCGCCGAAAAATATACTTTTCATAGGACAGGCATACATGTAGTAGATCTTGCAACCAACCTATCTACTTGTATAATTATGTTTTCAAAGAATAACAGGCCCTTTAATAATCCTTTTATAAACTTTGGATAAACGATGTATCTTAAAAAGGATACAGTTGCTTCAATCCACTTGCATAATTACTATTTGGAAGAATAACAGACACTTTAATGCACCTTTTATAAACGTTTTTATAAACTTTGGCTAAATACTGCACTTTAAAAAGGATACTTTTGTTTTATGCCCTCTCTATCGAATTTGTGTCTTTACAAGACGGATTAATAATTCCGAAGGCTTTATCTTGTTCCTTTGTAGATTTTACAACATAGATCGCAAAACGTTCACAGAGAAAAACCAACTTGTGAACTAAAACCTACAGGAGTTTTAATTTCAAGAGCGGTTATATTTGATTAGGTAACCTTGCACTCGCTCTATCCTGGCAGCTTATTAATGATTTGCATGATCGTATCAAGAGTTCGTATACATGTAGTTGCTTTCAACTGCATTTTTTCAGTCGATGACTTCGTAGTAGAGACGATCTCCATAGTATGGTTATAAACTAAGGTAAAAGTATTACTAAAATAATGAAGTTCTCCTGAGGCGGCGATCTAGTAAAGGATAGTTAAAGATGTATTTGTTTACTTTCCTCAATCTTCTTCAAAATGTCTGGAATATATCTGGCGGTGGAAAGACATAGATATATTTCTTAAGATGTTGCGAACCAAACGTTTTGCTTTTTATTTTGAGAAGTTAAGTTTGTCAGAAATTTAGTTGCGACGCATATGTTGCTAAGTAAAATACTTTTGATAGACTTTGAACATGTGTTACAGAAACGCGTTTTTGCTCTCTTTCCAACCATTTATATTATTAATGAACTGTCTACTTAAAATAAATTAGATTGCAATTTACAAACATTTGAGGGGCTCATTTGCTTTTTATAAAGCAAAGCTCTTGATTTCAGACATTGCTAAGCACACAATATTCCTACTAGCACACGCTTCAATTATACATACTTCAAATACTATGCAGATGGTAACAAAACAAGAAGTGTGTATATATCCTTGCCAATAATTGTTTCTGATTACTGCCATTATCATCATCGTCATTATTTAGAACATTATTATCAATTACTAGTTATAAAGCTTAGGATACAAAAGTTTTCTTTTTTTCAACAGAAGAGTAAATTTCTAGTTCACAATTTGCACATATTTATGATCTTCATATTGTAAACTTATGGTAGTAGCATTCCATGTACTACCTTCAAGGTGTTATAAAAGCACACATAAACACTTCAAGAAGGGTATGCATGTATTTCATTTGGACATATCAAGGAACTTGGCATAATATGTCAAGCAGAGGATCAATTTTCGTGAAGGTATATCAAAAACTTTCCTTTGACAAAGATTTATAATAATAATAATAATAATAATAATAATAATAATAATAATAATAATAATAATAATAATAATAATAATAATAATAATAATAATAATAATAATAATAATAATTTATTAAAACCACGTGACACGAGGAAAATATACACATACGTCAAAATATATGGAAAAAGATTAACTTATTACAAGCATACTGCACCATGTACGAGCAGCCATTAGCAAGAATATTGCAGCCATGCTTCACGACACAACATAATATGTGACGTTTCAGGTATTTTAACGGTATTTTACATGGATTGAGGGTGTCGTTGCTGCGAGTCTGTCTCCTCTCATTGCACATTTGATGAACATTAAATGATCAGGCACATTTAAAAAGTTAAACCTGAATTTATGAGCAATTATAATTTTCAGTCATAGGTTTTGTCTTCTGAAATAGAAAGTGCTTGTTTTTCGTGCTGTGGATGTATGCAACATGCTTTTATGTTATACAGGAACCTGCAGTTGAGACCCAGGCAGAAATGCTCAGGTGATTTAAAAGGACTGATGTACTCGCCAACACAGGACAATCTATGGTCAGGTTGTTTTATGATGAAATGAACAGAAGTAAAGCAATGTTTTACATGTCCAGTGCATGTATCCTCCCTTTTGCTTGAATATGCTGATATTGTGTATGTCAGGGCTCCAGCAACATATGTTCTGTTCAAAAATGGATACCCATGGCGACTATACAAAAAAACCCTCTTCATTCAATAGATACTATGGTGCACTCCGGCCTCAATATGTAGTCATATACTAGCTGTTGCACGCAAACGATTGCAGTACCCTCTCTGTTGTTACCAAATACTAGTATATGCAAGACGACCATACAATGAAAGTATCATATGAAAAGTATCTCCCTGCAATGAATACCATGGAGTACTCTGGCTATACCATGCAGTCACAAAATATTGCAGACATGAAGCATTTTGGTTTAATATTTGTTGTGAAGTCGCGAAGGAATAAAAGCAGAACGTTCGAGACATATGCAGATTGTGCAGGTCAAATCTTAGAAATAAAAACAAAATCCGAGAAATATATATTTTTTGTTCAGGCTTTGCCAAACTTTGTACAAAATTAGAAATGGGCTTAATTGAATCTTCGGATCAATATATTTCAGCAAAATATGGAGCAAAAGTACTAGAAAATGCCATGTTCGGAAAGGAACCTTTCAATGGCCTATATCTTTGACAAAGTTTTATATTCCTAACAGATTAGCCTTGTGGCAGTGCCCAAAGATCCATGCTTGAATTCTTTACAGATTTGATGTACAGTGGGTGTGACCAGAATTGGCAGAACTTAAGGACAATAACACATTTTTATCAAAAACTAAAAGTGATATTGGAAGATAAGTGTTGAAACAACTTCTAACTGATGAACAATTTTCGCAGGTACTAGTAACACTGGCTGCCCAAATCCATACATAATCTTACACATTTTGACCGCTAGCTATTGCAAAGTTGTGAAAGGTGAGAAATGAAGTAGCAACTTTTGCGCAAGTTTTTTTTTTTTTTTTTTTTTTTTAAATTATTAAAGCCTAGCTTCAAAGCAATCGCTGTGAATCCAAATATATATAAGATCATTACGTTAGAACTATCTAGAATTTACATGTATCAGCAATGTATAACTACAATTTTTGTGCACATGCAACATTTACCGTAATGACAATCTTGGACTGGTTTGTCCTAAATTACTTAAACACTTGGAGAAACTTGCTGTCTGTTTCATCATCAGAGCCGCCATCTTGATTGGCCAGTTTTTTATCCCTACTTTAGCAGATCTTTTGCAACTTAGCTTTTAGAGCTAATTAATTCATGCCTCAGGGCGACTTCAGTGTGAGTTTCATCATCCATGTTCCTGGCAAAGGACTGCCTACAACACGTACTTCAGAGCAGTGTATTTACATAATTTGGGTATGCTCACAGTAGAAAAATTCTGTTGTATATTGTATGCTACAATTATTCCATATTTAGGCTAATAATGCCTATGCCAACATTCTACAGAACAACGTGTGCAAAATGGACAATAGTACTTCCGTATGTATGTAGGTTTGACAGCGACAGGTTAGCTTATGGAGAGTAAAGAGTTGGGACTGCCGAATATGATAATGACTAGCAGGAAGTGGTTCTGGACAAAAAGACAAATACAATAAATAAACCTTCGCTCAACACCTATCATGCACATTATTTTGAATACTTCTTGAAAGTATCCAGTCGGTACTGTCGCATATGAACTTGGTTGTGATATTGATAGTTGTTTATTCCACACCCAATGGTTTGTGAACAAGAACAGCAGTTTCGTCTAATATTCATTTATTTATTTATTTATTTATTTAGTTATTTAGTTATTTATTTATTTATTTATTTATTTATTTATTTATTTATTTATTTATTTGTTTATTTATGTATTTATTTGTTTATTTATTTTTTCATTCATTCATTCATTCACTCATTCATTCATTCATTCATCTATTTATTTATTTGGTGTCTTTGCATGTTCGTCCGTCGGTGTGTTTCATTTATTCATTTATTTATTTGGTTTCTTTGTATGTTCGTCCGTCCGTGTGTTTGTCCATTCGTTTATTTATCTATTTATTTATTTATTTGTTTGTTTGTTTATTTATTTATTTATTTATTTGTTTGTTTGTTTATTTATTTATTTATTTATTTATTTATTTATTTATTTATTTATTTATGCAATGCAATGCAATGCAATGCATAAAATGCAAGCCTGTGGAAGCATATTTTGAAAATATTACAAAACAGCAGTGTGGTATGATATATCATTTGATTTATTAAATTTTATTTGCTGGACCACTTTTTATGAACCACTCTTGGCCAGGTAATTTATTCAGTTCATCTGGCTTAGTCCGTTTTCTGGATTTCTAAGGCCCTGACGTTGTCAGCATATCCCAATAAAAAGCACACGTGCTGTTAATTCAGATACTTCGGATTGTTTGTTGGAACAGGTGTCCCTTAAAACAGAGTCTCTTTCCCTCTTATCACATTGTGCCCTTTGTTATCCATTTGAATTATTACCTAGGGTGCAGCCGGATGCACTTGTTCAAATGAAAACAGCAAATGTTGATTTTAGAAGAAAAATGGGGCATACCTCTTTTAAGCTTATAAACACATCAGTTCATTTGACATCAAAGGTAATAGTTGATTTTGAGTCATCAATATGATTCGGGGCACCGATGGAGCTGGGTAAATTCCATGATGCGTCCAATATATATGTACAAGTAATCCGTCATCCTTATTGACACAGATAATATGTATACGTTAAAAATTAAATATTTATAATTAATAATTCATGATTTGTGTCCTCCGCACCAAAACATGATAATGGATCTGCAGCTGATTTTTTTTCTTACTATGAGCGTGATTACGTTCACGTTTTTGTCAGTTTAAAGATGAAAGTCTATTATAAGCATGTGAATGATTAGTTACCAACATATTGACAAATTTACCGACGAAAGTAGCATCCAGCAACGACAACACAAGAAATCGAGATCGCATTTGTGAAGAAAGAACTGAACTTCATAGTACCAGGAACTCCATCCATCAGAAATGATAAAGTAAGTTGATACTTTGTACTGCACTGGGGCGGATCTAGGATTTTTTTATTTTATTTTATTTTTTTTCCCAATGTGTGATGAGTGGAATTGCAATGTCGTACAACATCCGAGAAGTGGTGTGTGGGGCTGGGGGCCCCTCCCACGGTAGGAGCTTTTACAAAATAAAAAGGGAAATGGAGCTCTCTGGTGCATTCTAATGGTCAAATTTATTATAAAATATAAAGTTAAAAAATCAATTTAAGCTGATTAAATATATATTTTCAAACACGATATTTAATTAATATCATTTTCCTTGGGGGAATGGGGGAACCCCACCCCCTAGATCCACAACAAGAACACGATTCACTTGGTGATAAAAAAATTGACTGACAGCAAAATACGTTTTTCTATTTACGCTACAATGTTTTTCATGAATAAATGCACTGCTACTTGTATTGTCACTAACTGATACATCCTCACTGCTCATTAACCACCCTTCCAGCTTGAATTATTGGAATAATTTAAACTTTTTGTTCACCCTCTACTGGAAACGTGTTGACCTCTAGAACTGTTTTCTTTGTTGTATAATTTTCAATCGAATTTTGTATCAATGCTTCCATAGTATCATTATTTTGTTTTACCATTTCTAATTATAACCTTTCATTGTAATTTCTCTCAGGGTGGCTTTCATGTTTAAAAGCGACGTACATACCCTAATGAGAGGTACTGGCCTGATTTCTTATATGTTGTTCTCTTTATACACACGCATGTACCTTGGTCTTTAAAAAAATCTGAGTATCAGTGTAAGTTTGCGTCTGAATAAACAATAAAATTTACGTATGCCTTCTTGCTTGCAGTATGAAAATGACTTCTCTTCATAGCCGTATATGGATGCAACATCATCACTAACCAAAATAAATCCAAAGGCTATTGCGTCTGGAAAGCAGTCTTTCGAAGACTTTTTCTCTATTTTCCTGCAACAAAGGGACAGATTTACAAATTGCGCTGAGTTTTGGTGTTCAAAAAAATACTATGATTTAAGTATGGATCAAGTTATAAAAAGGCCGATAATTAAGCTGAAAGAGATTAGTGATTTAAATGCCCTGTATTTGGCCAAAATTCTACAATTAGGTACAATATAGATATATCAATGTCGAATTGTAAATTAGTTGCGATTCTCTCCATAGAAAAATCGAGATTAATAGGTCAAAGCGGTTCATGCACCGTTATATCCAAGCTTTCAGTTTTTTCTCCAATTTCCATAAGGATTAATTTTTCTAAATTTTGACAGGATACATAACTTATCTTTCTACTATACTAAGAGGAAATCTGGGAAATGACATAATTTTCCAATTTGCATTCACAATACGCGCCTTAAGAAGAAACAAAAACGGGGTTCCGTAGAAAATATGCTACATAACTGCCAAGTGGGCCGAGTCATTGGATCGCTATTACGGGATCAATCAAATCACCGTCTATCTCGTCCTTGGTAAGTCTGTCCGTTGATTGTGTCATCATTGGTGATGTCCATCACTTAATATGTGTATGATGTCACTGGTGCTCCCCTTTCCCGACAATCTTTACACCGTTCCACATTTATAGCGTCGCACCTGTACTTGCGAGCCTTCTTTTCATGGAGTTCGTGTTCTGCAAGCTCTTTCACCTCCAAAAATGAAAGATATCAGAACAATCTATGTGTGTGTTTGTGTGTGTTCGTGTTTTGAAACCATGACACCTACAAATCGTTTTTTTCTCTTACTCAGGAATATATATATATATATATATATATATATATATATATATATATATATATATATATACATATATACAATATGTATGTATATATATAGATATATAGGTATATATATGTATATATTCATACATTTACATATGTATATACATATACATATATATATATATATGAGAGTGAATAATTCCATTTCAAATATTGTGCGTAGATTTGCAAAAGGGTGGGTGGCCAAAACCATGGATTGTGTCTTATGTGTTTTTATCTGCGTAATATAAGCAGGTTCAAGCTTAATCCTTCAGCAAGTCGTCTTTAACACGAATTTTGCCATTCCTTTCCGCGAGAAGCCATCCCATTTGAATTCTTAGCTACTAGTATACAACAGATGATCCTGGGTACATCATTTTTTTTTCGTTTTTTTCCATAAAGGTGTCAAAATAACCCCCAAGAGATGCAATCACTAAAACACCAGATGGAATGCAGTGTGAGCTTACAAAGGAACTACAGTCATCAAAACCTCCGGCACACAATTCCTTTGTATCATCGTGAGAGGAAATAGGGACCAAACGGGTAAGTTGATCAGCACATAAAAACAAGAATGCAATTCACTTCTGTCCATAGGTGTCAGCACGGATTAGAGCCTACAGGCGGAACTCTCAGTATTTACAGCAGTATACGATCATATCTAACCAAGAGCTCAGTCCGTGCTTGGTGTTCAAACATGTAATCAATATAGGGACTGACAATACTACTTTTTCAAAGCTATTAATGTCAAATTCCTTATGTAAATCGCGTAGTCTACTGCAAGCTTTAACACTTAGATATAGAATGACACGATATGGTTGGTTTTATGTTTTTATGGGTACAATGATATCAAAATTGCAGCATTCATGCAGTGTAATAGTGAAGATGGTGATATACATTTTTTGCTGTTGTAAGATGTTTTGGAATAGGTTGACACTTCAAGTTCCTCAAGGATTTGACTTGACTTCACTGAGTAAGTGGTGAAAATAGCATTATCATG
>CAXHWN010002475.1:67200-104200 GCA_964020975.1 Hermodice carunculata
AATATTTTCAGCTATAGATGATAGTGATTCTGGTAAATGAATCCATGAACTATTTTGCTATATCACTTCGACATGATAATAAAAAGAAAAAACATACAAATACAAAAGAACATGTCTAAAATATTCATGTCTGCATATAGAAATTCTTGCTTTTGGTGTATCTTAGTCGAAAGTGTTTAATTATTTTATATTTTATTTTTATTTAGTATTTTGTTTTCTTAAAAAATCTGGCTTGATAAAAAAATTTCATGCTACAATTACAAACATAAATACAATTTGCTCAGTGATCAGGCCACCTATAGATATGGCGGTATATTTACATATGTACAAATAATAACAAGATCTTTAACCCTTTCCTGTTACATCTGTACAAATCTAACGCCAAAGAGTGTTGTTGATCCGTGGCATGCTATCATGATAGAACTAATTATACAGATGACACTCAAAATATGTTTGTAATGACTAAAAATATAAGCCGAAACACCATAGCAAACGATATCTCACATCCAGGCGTCTTTGGGCGATTTGAGTCCGGAAAGGTGTAAAGTAAAAACGAAATAGTGTGGGTGACATGTATTAAAAAACAAAATGGTCACCGACAATACAAATCCCAGGCGGGTCATATATTGTCAGCTCAATTCGAGGTGCTGTACGTATTCTCAAACAAGTTGTAGTGCACGTCACTTTTTATCCTTGGATAATAAAACCTATGGATGATACCTGCACACTCCTTGGTTCAGCTGGCAAAACTTCCACTGGCCAGGTATACAGAAGTTATGCACTTTATTGTGCTTTTTAAAAGATTATGAATGACCATATTGTTATCTATTTTTTTCCTCGGGAGAACTTGTTGGGTTCTTCCAAACATGCATGGCTTCGTGAGCCTTACCCATGACCCGCAGACACCACACAAATCAGTATCGCGAATAATCGTAAGAGGCTGTCATCTGTTCTCTTACGCCACCTGGTAGCCAAAAATGACAACTGAAAAGTGCATGGTGCCTTGAAAATAGTATGATCACTCTAATGTTTTAATATCTATGAATATAAACCTACACAGTACATCGTATCATAACATTGTTTTTGTAGAGCAGCAGAACAATACCTTATCATCTTTTGTGATTGCCTGCTGAACAGATTAAATATCATGTTCATTAGTACGAAAAATGTGAAGAGAATTATACAGCTTGGTCCACTCAGGCAAATACCAAGAATATGGATTCGCGCCAATTCCGGCTGGAATTTTGTGAAAGTAAAATAGAGATTTCTAAACATCGAAATTTAAGTTGTATTTAAATTGTAATTTGTATAGAAGATGTCTAAAGCCAGTTTCGGGATTTGCATGCTATTCGTAAGGCCGGAGTTAGTCCATTCTTATCAACCCTCGCTACCCTGGCCCCAAAAGTGGTTCAAGGGGTATATCCTGCAGTATGAACATTCACGAATAGAAGATGAAACTGCCCGGGTAATATGCGAGGCATGCATATTCAATTTCCCGGCACAACTGCACTCCTGGTTGTCTTAGTAACCATGGTCTCGCCTGGCGAGATAGGGGCTGTTGCCTGTGTGAGCAACGGTGTATTGTAATATTTTGGAAATAAAGAATACTTAGTACAGGCAGATGGAAATTTATTCTTATATCCAATTTGGGAAACACTAAATGAATGTGACTTTGGTTTTCCAAACTGAAATGTCTCTGAAAGACACAATTTTTTTTTTTTTTTTTTTGAGAAAGGGGTAGCAAGCCTTGGCTGTGATAGTGATATGCACGGGTGTCCGCCGTGATTGACAGGTGGGAACCCCGTGCTTTTTGCCAGGAAGTTAGTATGCATGTCTCGTATTCCGGCAAATTCCCATTTGAGAGAGGTCACATTTTACGGTATAATTTATAATAGTCCAGATACAGTTAACAATAATTACACATAGGCCAACATAAAAAACTATAGGCCTAGCCAATATCTAAAATTTATGACCGTTAATATATCAATACACATTGCCGAAGTCGGGACCAAATTATATATGTTGTATGACCCGGACAAAATCACCAATGCAGTCTGTTCAGACATCGATTGATGGCCAAACTCATTGTGCCGTGAAACATTATTATGCGCATTGTCTGACCTGATCGACATGAAGACAAATTAACCTGCAGTCATGACTTAAAGGTTCAATTTAGACATATAAGAACTGTAGTCTAGCGGCTTCGCTAGCGTAAGCAACGAAAAAAGAAAGTGACAGAGAAGCGCAACTAATTATTTATGCACAACATATGGGTATTTCGCTTTCTATATTCAGCCTGCAGTTGGACCAGTGCGCCGTTTCCAAGAATAGGCCTGTATAAAAATAGGATGTCCGGTCCTGCATGTATATTTTCAAAATACATAAAGCTGATATTTAATGTACGATTGTACTGTTGTTTGAATATCAAAACAGAAAATCAAAGCGGACAAATGCCCTAAGCCTATTAACCCTGGGGTTCCATTTTTCACTCATGATTTGAAACAGAGTTGCTGCCAGATATTTTGATCGGACTCGCCTCGATGATCTTGTGATTGTCCCGCCGTGGGCATATTGCGTGATTTTCAATGATGATGATGATGATGATGATGATGATGATGATGATGATTTCAGCTAAGGTGGGTATTAAATAAAAAGCTGTATGCACTAGTGCATTGTAGTCATATTTTCAGTTTGTCTCTAGACTAATATTTATGGGTGGAGAGAAGATGCCAGACGCAACTGTCTAGGCCTATTTCTGAATCCCTCCAGTAGAGAATCAGAAGCCTATCGGCAAGAGTCCTTCCTTATTTCAAGGCACAGTTTAAGATGGCAACATTGTTCAATTTTAGAATTTAGAAGAATCTATGAAATATATCGGATGGTCCAAACCATTCAACTGTACAGCACATGACAGGTCACTCGACATTTTTGCCCACGTTTGCTATACTATAGGAGTCTAGCCGCAGACATTTGACGTTTCCGAGGGGCTAAAGGTTGAGCACACAAGGACCTGTGGCGATGGGACATGTCTCCCCCCCCCCCCCCCCCCCCGTTCATAAAATATCGATCCCAGTTGAAGTTCAACTGGAACTATGTTTGATCCCACAATGGCCACATGCAAAATTGCGATACAAACATGGAGGGGGGAGGAGTTAAATTTTAGAGCCAGTCAACTTTTGGGTCCAATACTTATTCGCCTAATTTAAACTAACGGTAATTTGTCCTTTAATCTGTCACAGTGAATGGGATGAACATCTTTGTTTCTCAGTTAGCATCTTCCCCTCTTTCATAATAAGACAGGACACAATGTAGGCCAGCTGTTGAGTGATCTGTAGTGTACTGTGTAGTTAACACCAAGCAGTGCAACGTGCTTGATCGAGAATCGGAAAAACTAGGAATACCACGAAATAAGGAATCTGCATCGCAGGCCTATTTGCTTACAGATTATACAGTGTGGAGACCGACTTCACAGGTGAACGCCTCAGCCCCGCACTTCAATGCCGTACCCGTTTGCTTGGGTACTCCCTGCACTGCACAATTTAGCATTTTGGAGATGAGCGGGGCCATATTTGGGGGCCGTAGATGTGAAGATTGTACCGCTGTAAGGTACAACCTTCCAAATAGGCCTAGACTCAAAATATTGATCATAAAAAACAGAGAGCGAAGTGTATCACAATTGTGTCTCAGGCCTACATTTGGCTATCATGCAGATATTTAGTTTTTGGAAGTAAACGGGGGACGTAAAAAACCTCATAGGGCACCCTTAGACGAACGCTGTTATGGGACAGAGGTTTTTTTAAGTACAAGGTCTGTACCAATAATGACAGTACTTAGCAGACTTAATTTTGGGTGTGAAGCCGGAGGAATTGGATGCTATGGGTAGGGTAGGGTAGGGTATGGTACGGTAGGGTAGGGTAGGCCTAGGCCTACTTAAAATTCTAGGCCTATAGTCGTACTACTCACTGACAATGGTTTGAACAGGTCATCTGAAGGATCATTCACCAAGTTCGTCTACGAATGCACTTGCATCGACTTGTCATTACATGTGTGAGGATCATTGGGATAATAATTGTAGATTAATGGCATCATAAGTTTTGTAACTTTGCTACCACTAGTTGTCGCAGCATTGGCGACAAGTGCGGACAGGGAGTAGGCCTGAGGTTGTACTGTATACATGCACTTGAATTACCGCGCCATCTGTTATCTACCATGGTAACTACCATTGGAAAGCGGGACCAAAAGTAATTAAAACATTGCATTTTTTGTGAAAGATATTTTGTGAACATTTGCTGTAATTGTTTTATTCAATGACGAATGAGCTAAACAGCCATACATTTCTACGTACTTTATAAATGATGGTGAAATAGAAATCCAGGGACTCATATGTGGTGGTAATTCAGTGGGGTTAAGCACAACAAAAAGAAGGGTCATCTTGATATATCAGATATTTTATCACGGCAAACAAAGCATTTAATCACAGTAGCCTCGTTTTCACACCGTCCACTATATTATAATAGTCAATAAGGTATGATTTATTGTACTTAGAATATCCATCAACTCAATGTGTATGTACTTTATCCAAAATGAAAGGAGGTGTGCTCTTCAAAAGAGTAGGAATATGATATCGGATACAATCATTGGTTTTACTTAATTTCGAGACAGGTAGCCGTGGAATATGTCTATTTCGTTTTGTAAGGATGAGGTACTGTTGGAAAAACAAACATGTTCTCAAACTATTCTGGTAATTGGTTTTAAAAATATCTTAAACCACCAGTTGCCTTTTATGGGTGACTGTCTGTCTCAAGTCAGGAGTGAAATGTGTTTCGTCACATTGGTATTGGAAGATAAATATTGATGCGTTGGCAAGTCTGGAATCTCTTTGCTATCATTGTTGGGTTTGGAATTTATGAATATGGATCATGTTTTTCTGTACTATTTAATAAAATTTCAGCGCTCTCAGTTTGCATATATCTTGCAATTTAAAAAGTTTTAGTGACTCAAACAATGGGTCAGTGTTAAGGTGAGGCGGAAACAAAGATCTGTATATAAGCATTAATGTCTTCATTGGCAAAAATTTATGAATCCTTTTTATACTTTATACATGCCTATTAATATGGAGAGTTTGGTGGCGACCTTACTTTCATGTGTATTCCAATTTAGAGTTTCATGAACAAATAATCCAAGAAAATCGAATTCAGTGGTTCGTGACATTGAAATAGAATTCATTTTTAAATGTAAAGTTGGAATGAATCTACGCTGTGGAAAATGAAACACCACAAATCTCTTTTTGGCAATGTTTAGAGACAATAAATTTGCTGAAAGTCAATGATGTATCCTTTTGTCAGCTTTTCATTACTTTTATCTGATTCATCATTTGTCTCTAAATAAATACTTGAATTGAAAGAACACAAGGGTGTTACTATGGTTGTATCGCCTGCATAAAGAATAGAGTCAAATCTTGGAGATGCACGGTAAATATCATAAGCATAAATTGTAAATAACAAAGGTCCCAGAATTGAACCTTGTGGGACTCCAGTTTTGAGAGGAAGTGGACTTGATACAGTATCATCAAAGGAAACATGTTGCTGTCTGTTAGTAAGATGCTATGGAACCACTTTAAGGAAGAATCCCAAATACCATAATATTTCAATTTATGTAATAGAATATTATGGTCTAGTGTATTGAATGCCTTAGAGAGGTCTAAATATACATTGATCGGCAATTTGCCCGAATCCATATATGCATAAATCCTGTCAACAAATTCAAGAGCAGTTGTCTCCGTAGAATGAAGCGACTTAAAGCCATGATGACTTTTGTAAAATAATTCATTTGAAATAAATTATTCATATAATTGTTTTTACACAACTTTTTCAAAAACTTTTGATAATACTGGAAGAATTGATAAAGGGCAATAATTATCTATGAGCGTATTGTCACCTTTTTCAAATAGAGGTAGGATCTTTGCTACTTTCAATTTATCAGGAAATATTCCTGGTTTCAGTGATTGAGTAATGATCATAGTAAGCGGTGTCAGGAGAAATGTGATTATAACTTTTATAAATTTCATTGATGACTTGTCTATGCCTGCACTACGTTTTGGTTTAAAATTTTGTAGAATCAATTCAATATCACGAGTATTAACAGGTGTGAAGGAAAATTTGTGTCTAATGCGATCCATTAAGTATGATGAGAAGTGTGGCAAGTTAGAATTAGAATTTATTTCCGAAGCTAATTTTGTGCCTATATCGGAGAAAAACTCATTGAAATGGTGATCTATTTCGTTCTTGTTGGAAACAAAATAGGTAAATGAGATTTGATTCATAGCAGATCAATGAACGCAACCTGGCAGTTAGCCTTCCGATAATTGGGCACCCCAGTCTAATGTTGATAATGCACCATTGACCGACGCTTCCTTGGTTGACCATATCCTTGATCTTCACGTTTTTCAATGTTAGAACGCATGTATATACAGATTCAATCAGTGTTATAGATCGACTCTACTCACTTGTTAACAAACTTCTCGTAATTTGATTGAGCTGATTTGAAAAAAAAAAAAAAAAATTTGTTGTGTCTTTTCATGAAAACAAACTAAGAGCGTTCTTCCTTTCTTGTTTTGGCGCACTCCATGCCGTCACAAATGGCTTATGTTTGAACTTACTGTAAGGATTGTTCTGCGAGTGAAACGTTTAAAACTTTATATACAGACCAGTTGTTTTCAGCACACAGGCATCTCAATAAGCTACTGCCTACTTTGTTCAGAAACCCCCATCCCCACCCCGACCCCCGTTTGAGAGCCGCCTAATTGGAAAATTGTTTTGTCGTAGGACGTCCGCAGAACTTGTAGAAATTCATAATTTTGTGTTTGGACATTTCACTTTTATTGCAAGAAGACACTTTGCAGAGTTTATGCTTATGACTAGGCTAAACAAGAGGTTTGGGCCCTATTTACATTAAACTTGTCACATGAAGCAAATCGTGCCCCAAGATTTTCCTTGTTCATTATTGCCGGTATCTGGTTTATTTGACAGTGACTAATTACCCTGTGCGGTTAGCTTAGGTTTAGGACCCAGCTGGTTCCTGGCCGACACACCTTCAGTATTAAAGTTAGTTCCAAAAACTGTGCTCTGTGGACTCCACAATTATAGTTTTCTTAAACTCTAGACAACTGAATATAATCTTGCACCCCTTCTTTGGTATAGTAAAGAATATTGTAAGAACTAGAAAAGAAGATTTGCTTCAAAGCAAATCTGTCCGTGTGCCTTCAAAAGTTGTAAATATCAAATGCCACAACTTTTATCCTTTGCTACATCACATTACATTAAGCTTATGGCTGCATGCAAATTTCAAAGTCCAAATGACCTTGACCTTTGAAGGTCACATGTAAATTGCGCAGTGTTACAATACCCACAATTTAAGCCTAATATAAACCAAGTCGGATGAAAATTGACCAAGTTGTGGTAAGATGAAACTTTCAAAGACCCAAATGACCTTGACCTTTGCCCTTTTGAGGTTGCATGTTCTTATAAAAATGTGCAGTGTTGCAATACCTACAATTTGAATCCAACATGATTAGAATCGGATGGAAATTGGTCAAGTTATGACTGGATGAAACTTTCAAAGGTCCAAATGACCTTGACCTTTGACCTTTAGAGATCACATGTAAATTTCAAAAATGTACAGGGTTACAATAGCTACAGGCCAGATTTTATCTATAGAAGTATAACTGTGCCAAGTTTGGAGTTCTTACATGTAATACTTTTCAAATGAAATGTCGGACAAATTTGCCTGGAAAGAAAGAAAGAAAGAAAGAAAGAAAGAAAGAAAGAAAGAAAGAAAGAAAGAAAGAAAGAAAGAAAGAAAGAAAGAAAGAATTCATAGAAAAACAATATATCTGTGTTGGCACACAGACATAATTGTGTTTTCCTCCAGGTTTACCAGAAATAAAAATGAATAAAAATAAATACAAATATAATATGTGAGAAAATGTGGAAAATATCTTCCCATTTTCCGTGCATTTCACATTCACTAATATTGGGTATGAGGTTATAGCCAAAAAGGTCAGCTCATGGCAAGGTCAGGGGTTATTTTCAATTTGTGCTACAGGTCAACAGATTTCTACACACTGACATCGGATCCCAATGAAGAATAAGATGCAGTTCAGGTAGGCTAATGATCGCATGCTCGCATTTCGACACACCTAACATTTGATTTATATTGGACATACACGTACATATTTGGTTTATATTGGACATAAACGTACATACTACTGTTTTATTTCTGTCAGAGATCGAAGAAAATTCTCCATTTTCTCTTTTAGCGAGTTGCAAGACATTGTGGTGACACTGTGCACTGAATAACTAGGTTCTGTTTTCTTTTCTTTACTTTCTTTCTTTCGTTGTACTTTGTACGAAGAAAGATATACATATATATATATATCTATATTATTATTATTATCATCATCTTCATCATTATTATTATTATTATTATTATTATTATTATTATTATTATTATTATTATTATTATTATTATTATTATTATTATTATTATTATTATTATTATTATTATTATTATTATTAATAATAATAATAATAATCCCCGGACAATTCATTCTGCTAATACTGGCAGCACTATATATGTTTGTATGTAGATACAAACTTCCGAGCTGATGTATCAAGGAATTAAATGGGAATTAAGGGAATATATCCATGATGACATTACATCTATATTTTCTATTTTCTAATCAACCAAACTGTTCTTTATGCAATAATTGTGATCAGAGTTATAATAATAGATTTTTACGATATCTACTCACGGTCTTTCCAATGCTTTATATTTTGTGGAAGTTTATCTGAATAGCTTTTACTTTCCAAAGTCAGAAAAATAATGCCTCACTGATTGTTATCCGCGATATTCAGACCATATCCTGTACATCGTATCATCTGCATCGTGCTGTCGTAAATTGTGTCTAGTACTGATTTGACGACGGGTACTTCTAGGAACGAGAACATTCAGGAGCAGTACTTTGGCGGAAAAAAGGAACCCTGTTGCAGTTTCTTCAGAAACCAAAGAAAAACATGAAATTTGTTTTATGCTCCTTTAAAAACGAGAGAAAATTATCAGCCCATTTTAAATGCAGAGTTTCAAAAAAGTACAATATGTATATACGTAAACAATTCCATCAGCTTTGTCAAAGTTAACCAGTTTGTTCCAAATTACAAACACCTTCCTGTTGAAGTCGATCAAAGCACTGACATGTCGAGTGCCGTCTGCTTTGATATGTTATCCACTTCCCATCAAAAGAAACAACTTGGAACTAAGAAAGATGATTTGCTGCATAGCAAATCAGTGTGTGTGTCTTCAAAGCATATTGGTATGGTAATGTACAACTACTCCATAACACAGGAGTAGAAGTTTTAATGGCATCTCTATCTATTATAGCTTTGAAGTTATTCAAGATTTGAAATGTCTAATGGTGCTATTTAGCATTATTTAAATTTCTAAAACCTTTATTTAAAATTCATTAGGTGCGCAAGGGTCAACAACTCCCTAGTAGAAGTTGGAATGACATCTCTATCTATTATAGTGTTGAAGATATTCAAGATTGAAAATTTCGGATACTGCTAATTAGCATAATTTAAATTGCTACAACTTTTATTTTTAATTCAGTAGGTGTGCAACAGTCAACAACCCCCTAGTAGAAGTTGGAATGACATCTCTATCTATTATAGTGTTAAAGATATTCAAGATTGAAAGTTTCAAATACTGCTAATTAGCATAATTTAAATTGCTACAACTTTTGCTTTAGATTCATTACATGTGCAATGGTAAATAACCCTCTAATAGAAGTTAAAATGACGTCTCTATCTATAATAGTTTTGAAGATATTCAAGTTTTAAAATTTCAAATGCTGCTAATTAGCATAATTTAAATTCCTACAACGTTTGTTTTAGATTCATTACATGCGCAATGGTCAATAACCCCCTAGTAGAAGTTGGAATGACATCTTTATCTAGTATACTTTTGAAGATATTCAAGATTTAAAATTTCAAATGCCCCTAATTTGCATAATTTTAAACATCTACATTCATTTGTATAAAACGGTCAAACTCCTTGTATGGGGGTACAATCATGCCAAGTTTGGAGTTTCAATGTATAATAGTGTTCGAGAAAAGTGTCGGACAAATTTGCTGGTAAAGAAGAAAGAAAAAAGAAAGAGAGAGAGAGAGAGAGAGAGAGAGAGAGAGAGAGAGAGAGAGAGAGAGAGAGAGAGAGAGAGAGAAGACAGACAGACAGACAGACAGACAGACAGACAGAAAGAAAAAAAGAAAGAAAGAAAGAAAGAAAGAAAGATGATTTGCTGCAAAGCAAATCAGTGTGTGTGTCATCAAAGCATATTGGTATAGCAATGTCCAACTATTCCATAACACAGGTGTAGAAGTTGGAATGGCGTCTCTATCTTTCATTGCTTTGAAGTTATTCAAGATTTAAAATTTCTAATGGTGCAACTTGGCATAATTTAAATTGCTACAACTTTTATTTTTAATTCATTAGGTGCGCAATGGTCAACAACCCCCTACAAGCAGTTGGAATGACATCTCCATCTATTATAGTGTTAAAGATATTCAAGATTGAAAATTTCGAATGCTGCTAATTAGCATAATTTAAATTGCTACAACTTTTGTGTTAGATTCATTACATGTGCAATGGTCAACAAGCCTCCTGTAAAAGGTGAAATGACATCTCTATCCATAATAGTTTTGAAGATATTCAAGTTTTAAAATTTCAATTGCTGCTAATTAGCATAGTTTAAATTGCTACGACTTTTGCTTTAGATTCATTACATGCACAATGGTCAATAACCCCCTAGTAGAAGTTAAAATGACATCTATATCTCTAATAGTTTTGAAGATATTCAAAGTTTAAAATTTCAAATGCTGCTAATTAGCATAATTTAAATTGTTACAACGTTTGTTTTAAATCTAATGGATGCGCACTGGTCAATAACCCCCTGGAAGAAGTTGGATTGACATCTCTATCTATTATTCTTTTGAAGATATTCAAGATTTAAAATTTCAAATGCCCCTAATTTGCATAATTTTAAACATCTTCATTCCTCTGTATAAAACGGTCAAACTCCTTGTATGGAGGTACAACCATGCCAAGTTTGGAGTTTCTATGTGTGATAGTGTCCGAGAAAAGTGTCGGACAAATTTGCTGGTAAAGAAGAAAGAAGAAAGAAAGAAAGAAAGAAAGAAAGAAAGAAAGAAAGAAAGAAAGAAAGAAAGAAAGAAAGAAAGAAAGAAAGAACAGAAAAGTGTGTGTTGACACACACACTTTAATGAGACTTGTGGATGTGAGACCAGCAATGAAGCATACCCCAGATCAGCAATTCTCCTTGACACAGAACCAATGTCAATCTCCCCATCCACACAAAGTTCAAGGAAAGTTGTTGATTCAGTCTAACTCTGACCAGGCAAGTGACAGAATTGTAAACAAACAAGATGACAACATTTGCGTCTTCCAATTCAAAGAGAAATAGACAGCCAATAGAAAGGACACTTTTTATGTGATTTTGCGTCGCAGTCACCTGTACTTTTAGTCAAATACTCCTCTGACTTTAACTTACAAGCAATTGTACTGCGACAGAAAATTATGTTGCCTCAGGTAAAGTTTAGGAATTTTACATCTATTTTTGGCTAGCTGCTCTTAAAAATAAGTGGACTCTTACTTCTCTGTTTAAAATTCTTCACATAAGGTTGAAGAAGAAATCACTTTCTGTGCAGTAATGGAATCGGTAAATTGTACTTTGCACAATTAAATAAAAGTTTATGAAGTAGCATCTTCTGTTATTAATTTTAGCGCTGGTTCGCCTGCTTTCCTCTGTGACTGTCACCCAGTTGTGTCTGCTGCAACTATAGACGGTCTTTTGTATGGTAAACTACAAAACATGTCGTGACACCAACAAACGCCAGGTCACATGTGACACATTGGATATTTGATCAGTTTACGCACATTTGGTGTCAAGAAAAATCTGAGTCAACCGTAGTTTGTTTTCATCAAATTATAGCGGCCCTGCGGCCCTATGGGAGAGAAAAATCACACAAACAACACAAACCAGTGACTTAACTGCTCGGGTGCGTGGGTGATAGTCATTGTAATGAATTAAGTCATGATGTGTGCAGCAGAAAGTTTTCGTGATTGAGCAGGCAGGACGGGCTGGTTTCACATGAGGGAGCAAGTGAAGTGTGCCACATGAACTAAATTTAGCTCTTTATGTTGACCGCAGTTCTCTGCAGTCTGCGCGATCTTGTCACAACATGAACTTGTCATGCAAGTTCGGCTGGTATGAAAAAATCATGGGGGGGGGGGGGAACCATAATTAAATTTTTATCTCCATAATTGAATTATTAATCCCCACAAAGGATTTATTTTTAAGCTCCAAAAGTCTTTTTGAGCTCTGTGATTCATTTTCCCATGAATGATTTTAAGTTCGATAAATGCATTTTTTGAGATGAGAAAATATGGAACTCAAAAATTGATCTGTTGGGCTAGCTCAAAAATTGAACCATGAAACTCAGTAATCATTTATTGGGATCAATAATTCTTCCTGTCTGAAAATTTATTGACATCCTAAAATGATTTTTGAGTCCCATAAAACACTTGAAGCTAAAAAATTCAGCAGCAATGGTAGTGATACGAACGTATAATGCATGCTCCCTGTCTTGAAGTCTCTATATTTACAATTTTTTTAATAAATGATACGTAAATCACAAGCCCTACTTTGTTGTTTATACTTTTTATATTGTTTCTACTCAAATGTTTTTTTTTTCTTGTTATTGTTGGGGTTTTTTGTTTTTTTTTTGTTTTTGTTTTTGTTTTTTGTTTTTGTTTGTTTTTTGTTTTGTTTTTGTTTTTTGTGTTTTTGTTTTTTGTTTTTTTGTCTTTGTTTTACATTTATGATATAGTTTATTTGATTTTCACATGGAACACGTGACAAAACTTACTCAATTGGCCAGTTCTGCGTACCCAGACCACTCAAGTCTAATCGCCAAAAGGAATGGAACACTCAGAATTAATTCAATTGATGGTAACTCGTTCTCATTACCGAATTTTATTAGTCTTCATGCGTACGGTAAGTGCAATTGTATATGGCAAGTCATAACAATCTATGGTTTTATTACTGCTATTAGCACAAAGGTACAGGTCCTGTACAAAGCGAGAATTCCTTGGAGATGGTTACCTGTTATATTTAAAATGTAATTTTTTAGTTCCATAAATTATTTATCGGGCTCAAAGTCAACGTATTGTACTTTGAATTATGGAAATCAAAAATGAAGTATAATGCAGCTCAATAAATGATTTCTGAAGCTCTAGATAGATTTTTGGAGGTCAATAAATTAATTATGGACCTCCAAAAGAAATTACGGAAATCAAAGGTGTAAACATATTTTATTCACAAAGAAAACAATTGGTTTAAACATATTTATTTTAGAAACATATGAAAATCGTCGCTTAACTGTTGATTTATGGCAATTGGAAAAGAGGGTCTGGCCCCATATAAATTCTTGCGCAAAAAGGGCGAGAAACACAGGAGGGTTAGAGACGCACGGAAACATATAAAAAAGAATACGTTTGGGAAGGAGGGCTGGCCCTATAAAAATTCGCTTTTGTTATGGAAATAAAAGAATGCCAAATTACGTGGACTTTTTTTATCTCAGTAAATCATTTTTTGAGCTCCATAATTCATTTTATCTCTATAATTGAATTATTGATCCGCATAAATGATTACTTAAGCTTCAAAATCGTTTTTGATCTCCATAAAATCATTTTTGAGCAATATGATACATTTACGGAGAACATTAAAAATTACATTTTAAGATTTTTAAGGCATGTCAATGGGCACGACTTTAGTTTGTTTCGTATAAGCAACAACTACAACTACAAAAAACATACGGGATACTAATATTCCACTGAATTATATATATATATATATATATATATATATATATATATATATATATATATATATATATATATATATGGTTATGACTTTTGTCCATTTTATCTTGAAACTAGCGACAGATTTGTCAGATCGCAAATTCAGTAACGCATAATTATAATACGTGAGGCCAGTCATTGCGTTTCTTAACGCATCCTGATACGTATCCGTGTAGTTTCGTTTGGTACAATTTTAGAGCTGTCTTCCTCTTCGTCTACTCAATGTAGTGTATGAAAGTATAATGTTTGGAATTGTCTAGTCTTAATCTAGCAGTTGGGGCACATGTTAAAGAATTATTGTGATAATTGTTAAATATAGTGAAACATAGGGGAGTGCTTTGAGTGGCTTTCTTTTTTATTTTGTGTATTTAAGAATAGTACCCTATGGGAAAAGAGAAAACAAGGTCCATGTCTTCCAAATAATATGAAACTTAACAGTGTCCCTGAATTTGTTCTTATCTGGCTCAGATGTAAAATTATGAGAGTGCAAAGTTAAAATTTGCTAATTTGCATATCCAAAACTACACTTTTTTTAAATTGAAGACTTACGTCCCAAAAATAGGGACAATTTGGAGGACACTTTTTCGGTTCATGGTGTTTGGAACAAAAGAGCACAATTTTTTAGAACTTCACACTGGATTTTATTGAGAAATAGGTAGATATAAAATACGTGTCCTCCTATATCTTGGTCTTTTATATTGACATATTTATTCAGTCAGCACAATATTTCGTTGATCTCTATGTGCACCAATTGATACAGCAAGACTGTGCAACTTGAACACTGTATGCTTTCATCACGATACACCAAAATTTAAAAAGCAGCAAAATCATAGATGTGTACATTTCTATCTCGATACCTCAAGTTACGTACGAACATGAATTTTGACCTTCAGAAGTCTGACTGGGAGTGTATACAGTACTAGTAAAATTATCAGATCTTTGTAGTTCCTTTCTGGTTTGGTTGTACCCGCTCTATATGGTTGGGCTTTCAATACATCATTTAATGCTAGAGGCAGTACAAGGAATCCTACAGATACAATCACCTTTTTTCAGTCTTATAGATCACATTTGTATCCACTGGCATCTCAAGTTTAAGAAACCGAGCTCGCCAAAATGTAGGCTTACACTGTTTAGATCTGAATACCGTGAACGCCAAAAATGTGCGATGAACCAACTTGAAAGAAATAACTGCATGTTGCTGCAGTCACATTAGATGTGCTCACCGGAATTAGCGGGGGCAGACTAGGGCCATGCACTTCAAATTTTGAAGCACAGGCCCTGCCATTCTGTAAAAAGTTTGGGATTGTCTAACCCTGTATGCAATACTCTGAAATATGAAAGTTAACGGGAAAGCCCAGTTTAATGAATTGTGTGTGTCTCAGATATCAAATTATCCATGTGAAAATAGTCTCAAATACCAGGAAAACGCATCAGAGAGGATCGGTTTTTCAAAAATTTACGAGAGAGGCCTCCCGGATCTGCCCCTGACACACACACACACACACACACACACACACACACACACACACACACACACACACACACACATATATATATATATATATATATATATATATATATATATATATATATATATATATATATATATATATATATATATAAAGAGTTTGTACTTGAAAAGAAATTTAAGGGGATAATATTTCAAATGTGCAGTTAGTGTAGATATGTCCCTCCTTTCTGTATTTTAACTAGACACGATGAGTGAGTATTCCAGTTAGAAACCTGACCGGTCAGATCACTTCACGATGGTTAGGAAGAGCACTGTTAACAAAATCATAAATATCAAAATGCTCTGGTCCTCAATCAAGATAAAATTGATATCAGCATGTATTTGAAAAGGTAAGAGTCAAGTTATTCCGACATCTGCAATGCGAATTTGAAAACACACGCCTGTGTAAAAAGATCTTTTTTATCAAATTACTCGGTCGATTTCAGAACCAGATGCCCTCCTCTCGGGCCCACATGAAAGGAGCAAGCAAATCACTTGTCAACGCGCTGGTCTGAGCCACGCGGTCTTCCAAGAAAATTAGATATTTTTTTTATTATGTTTACTGCAGTTTATGCTTAGAAATGTTTAAACAAAAGATTTTTTTTAATATAAAGCAAGAACCAGTTGCCTTGGCTTACAGACTAATTTGGTTAGGTAAGGGTGTATATGAAAAATATATATCAAGGTGTGTGTGTCCAGAGTTACAACTTAAGCGTCATAAATTCAAAAATTAGAATAAAAATTGATAACTGTTGGTTGCATTTGTATGGTTAAAATTTGTGATTCCCTCTTTTTTTCTTTTTTTTTTTTTTTTAATTTTTGCATCCTACCTGGATAGAACGGTATACGGACAAATGAGACCGCTACTAGATTGGTTGATAGTCTATTTGAAGCGTGAAAATATGGAAATTTCGAAGCCAAAATGACGGGTGTTGAGTTGCAACAAAACATTGTGTACTTCTCATTTCTAAATGTTAGCATATTTGGTAATGGGGTCCATACAACTTTAGATTCCCTCATGAATTTGTATGCTTATTCAACAATTAACACGTCAAAACTTAAATTTTTCCAGTTTTTTAACCATCGGTTTTCATAATGTCCTAATACATATATATATCCTTTCAGCGTTTGTAACGTACGAAACTACACCAAAAAGAAACACAAAATAACAAAAAAAAAACAACCAACCAAACAAACAAAAACAAAAAGCAAAAACAAAACCAAACAAAACCCAAAAAACACCCCCCCCCCCCGAAAAAAAAAAAAAAGCAAAAACAAAACACACACACACACACACACACACACACACACACACACACACACACACACACACAGGGGTGCTGCGGGCCGGTATGATTTAGCTACCGACCTCTGTAAAGGAAAAAAACTACAAACATTTTTACTTTCCTAAAAATTCATAACGTAAAATCTGTAGTTTTTTTTTTTTTTTTTTTGAATTGCTAAGTCATTTGTCCTATTCCTGCGCGCTATGGTCGTGCTATGCATGAAACATGTACGAATAAGTACATAGTGCCTTCCCTGTGCACTAGGATATCTGTTTAACATTTACGTATCTACACGCAAAAACTAGTGTAATTTAGTAAAGTTCTGGGCCAGTTCAGTGGAGGCAAAATCTTTTTTTTTTTTCACTGTGTAAAGTTAATATTTAACATTGTCCAATTTCAAAGGGGGTGGGTGGGAATAAGGTAGAGTACAGTATTATAAAATTACAATTAATTTCTATGGAAATTGTTTATTATTTGAGAAAATGTGAAGTTAGTATGCGGAAACAAGCATTGAACACGCATTTAACTGCATGGATGAAAAGAAGTGTCATTTTTTAATTCCAAAGTACGTCATTTATGTGTTAAAGTCGTCACAAAATTTACCCTTCTGTCAAATAGTATGAAATCTGATATTTACCTATTAATTACCATAAATGAGCGGGAAACAGGATCACAAAATATCTGTTAGTATATTGTTTAGCTTAGTGATAAGCATAAACTCTGCAAAGTGGCTTCTTGCATTAAGGCGGCTCTCTCTCTCTCTCTCTCTCTCTCTCTCTCTCTCTCTCTCTCTCTCTCTCTCAAAAATACGAGCAATCATTTCAACCATTGCCTAATCAGGATATATGTATTCACGCAAATGGAAGCTATCCAGAACAAAACATTTCCTCGCGTTGCAGTCGAAAATTTGGTTAAGGTCACTGACGGGCAAAAGCTATAATTAGATGTCTACCAACAAATCATTCTAGCCCCACATTTTGGCAGGAACTCTGTGAAAACAGTGTACAATTCGGTTGAACCGTTGGGATTTTATTTCAACATTTTTATATCTATAATAATGAAATTCTGTATTATACTTCCACAAATTGGGATCTGGTATTGAGCTGACGACGCATACTTAGATCTGCTTGTAGCAGTTAGGCTAGCGGAGTTTTAAAACGTCTTTCAGCCATATTATTATATGGGTTTAAATTAAGAGATACCACGAGCATGCTGCACATATCCATTAGCAACTAACTAAAAGGGAATCTGGAAAACATGTTGTATTACTGAGTTTTATTGACTCTTTGGTATTGTCAGATACTGACTTACAAAAAATATCCCCAAATATTTATTTGAGGAGCGAGCAATACTTCACATAGTGAGTTACAATATTTGACATTGGGGATAAAAAAAATGCACACAACGTCGAACTCATTGAGTATACCATTGGGCAATTTGCCTAAGTAAGAGAACACATTAGTGAAGTGTGTTGTCTGAGGACAACCAGGCTTCGGTCCCATCGAACTTCGGGTGTAGCTAAACCGCTGGAAGTAAATTTCTTGCTTTTTGTGTAACAGTATCAAAGCAATTTGATACTGTTACACGGTTATTAAACGTTTTACCGCTATTGACACAATGATCGCTCACTTTCATCAAATCTATCACTGTCACCGTTTGATCCTCACAGCTCAGGGTCATTGTTCGTGGTGCAGATCGGTTTCAGAGTTTAATTCTGATAAACCAACCATTTATCATTTCAGACAGCTGCATCAAAATAGCACCATGAAAGGTAAAATGTGTTAAGATTTATATTTTGTATTAAGATAAATGTTTTTTCTGTCTGGAGTGAGACATTTGCAATATCCACGGGTGTCCTGAAAAATATCAACCTTGGACTGCTTTCGATGTCCACCACGGCATCACAACTCTTATTGATACGGCAAGTTGTAGGCCTACTTGCAGCTCAGCGTGATTATTATATATTGGAATAGAGAGCATGTTGTCTTCTAATACAAGGAAATTTTTATCGTTAGTAACCAACACAAGCAACCTTGTGTGTTGTATCCCTGATTTGGTTTCTAGAGTTCAAGGTCTGCGTATATTCTGTATCACGGAGCAAAAGCATAGAAGCAGCCAGCAGATACAGTATAGCCGCGAGTAGGAACTTGAGTATCTCTTCGCCCACGCCCTCGTCGTCGTCGTCTTGGAGGACCGCGTCTGTGTGGTGGGGGTCCATGCAGACGGTCTTGGGGGGATCCACGTCGACCGTCTTGTGGTTGTCCACGGCGATGTGGCGCACCCCGTCTGTTTCCGCGATGTTCATTGTCACCATCATGCCTTCGTGGTGGTGGTGGTCGCCTGTGCTCATGACCACGACGCCTGGGAGGTTGAGTGGGCCTAGGCCATCTCCGCTCACCCTCTCCCACTTCACTTGGCTTTGAAGGTTTTGGTTTTGGCGTTTCTTTGTGTCCTCCTTGCGTGGGAGAAGGGCGCTCTGTCCGATCGCCCCGTCCAACGCTTTGCTTTGACGGCGTAGGCTTTGGTGTTCCCTTATGTCCCCCTTGCCTCGGAGGAGGAATGCGCTCTGTCCGATCCCCTCGGCCAGCTTCAATCGGCTCAGTTGGTGTTGGAGTCGGCTTTCTTGATTCTGGCGTGCCTCCAAGTCTTGGACTTGGCGTTTGTCCTGCAGGTCTTGGTCCTGGACGCGGTCCCCTTCTGCCGGTGTGTCTGGTTGGTTGGCCTCCCTTGAAACACCCGAGAATATAAGGATAATCCGCTGTCAAATGATAACGATATTTTCCATCTACAAATCGCCCATGACAACTGTCTAAATCTTTCGTTTTCAATACTTTGCCACTTTCATCAACTGATCCGTAAATAGGGAACCCATCCAGGGCCACACCCACAAGTTGACCGCGCGTACCGTCTGAGAGACACTTGAGGCTTGCGTGGTAATGGTAAACTCCGTGTGGATCTGGATGACCGCTACAGTCGTCGAAGATTTCTCTGGTGTCGCCTTCAACAGCATTGTCGCCATTTATGTTGAAAGGATTAAAAATAGGAATACCATTGACGGCAACACCTATAGGACCCATGCTTAAGCACCCAGGAGTGTTAGCAACATCAGGATTCTTCGGCACTTGGAAACTGTGGTTTTGCTCAGATATGCTGTTCGGATTGTGTCTCGTTGGAAAATTGTCAGTCAGATGATCAGCAATACCGTTGGAGGTGATCGTGTATGTGTCCCCATTATCGGTAACACTAACTCTGCCGATATTTTCTCTGGAGATGAATTTCTTGGCCTCTTCAACACTCAGAGCGTGCAATCCGGTAAAGAGGATGCAGGCACAAGTTACCACCAGTAGCATGACTGGTGCCGAAAAATACTGTAAACGAATGACGAAGACGGGACATTAACACAACATTTCGGATATAACATACAAAATATATGAATCAGTGAAATTAGAGGCTCGGAATCAATGAAAATATAGATCCCTGATATTGTCTCATTGTAATTCTTTTTGTGAAATATAAGCTGCCAAAACTAGCGTCAATATGTGTACTTTAAAGCATACGCGTTGAAAGATAAATTTGCTATACTTATAACCTTCATGTGACGCTAATCTGGCTCAGACAAAGTAAGCAACTATTTCTACGACTTGACAGCTGAGCACTTAATCAAGGCCCTCAATGCAGGTCAGATGAACCATGTCAAACTCCTTTGTCAGATAGAAGCTGAGGCAATAACATTGTGCAACCAATGATTTTCTATTTCGTTTGCTGCATCATCAGTTACATGGCGAACATATCAGTTTAGTGTTTTGTGGCTTTAATGCCTTAAATGGACGAGGATACACAGACAGCTTCTTGCGCACACTCTGTATTTTAATGAATGTTTATCAACATTTTGTCAAGACAATTTTTAGTTATTCCAGAAATGACGTCAGCGGGAAAAACTTCTCAGCTATATAATTATCTAACATATGGTGATTGAGGAAGAAGTACAAAAATAACCTTGCCGCTCTGTGTACATACAAATGGTGATATACAACATGTTTAATACCTTTTTTTCTCACTGTAAGATAACCTGGATGTACATGCCTACTTGACGGAAAGCTTTAAGTATGAATTACGCTCAGATGAAAACGGGCACTCTTGGCTTGGTCTATAGTGTAAGACCATAACATACAGCCGTATATTATAGAAATATTGGGGGAAATGAGTTCAAATCATTTCAAATTGTGCCGGTAAAAACAAATGTTATAAAGGTCTATTGAAGGAACATAGGGCCCGCCGTCTGGATTTAAGATTGTTTACATTTTCAACTGAAAAGAAAAACACAAACGCTATGAATGGGATCCTGCCTACTATGTGTGCATTGAAGCATACTGAAATCTAGTTCTCTCTCTTCTCCTCTGGGCTCCTTGCCCAACAAAGTTGAAGGAACTTGTTGATTCAGGCAAGTGCCAGACTTCAGACTTGCATAATGACAGTGTCTGGATGTTTGAATCAACAAAACGATGATAATGATAATAATAATAATAATAATAATAATAATAATAATAATAATAATAATAATAATAATAATAATAATAATAATAATAATAATGATGATGATGATGATGATAATAATAATAATTGAATGCACGCTTCACTGGATTTCGCATCACCGTTACATGTACTCCTCATCAACTGGTGTTCAAATTTTAATTGATAGCAGTTTTACTGTAAATCAAATTTATGTAAGAACTTTTGTTCATTCTTTTATTATTTAATTATATATTTTGGATGAATAAAAACATGCTTAAATCTAATCTGTAAGTGGACTCCTACTTAAATTTTGTCACCGAAATAAAATCAAATAAAACTTTCTTTACATAAAATTAACCATTTCATAAAAATGTAGTGCACTTACTATAATTAAAGAAAATTCACAAAGTAGTATCTTCTGTATCAGTTGTAGCGCTGGTTCGACTGTTCGCTTCCTCGATCCCCACTTTATTGCAACTGTCACAACTGTGGACGGCCGTTTTTATAAGTTCAACGACTAAACGTATCGTGACACCAAAAACGTCAGATCATATAATCTGGTGACACATGGGGTTATTTGATCGACTTTAACACATTTTGTATTGTCTACAATAAAATCTGAGTCAATTTGGTTTGTTATCGTCATATTTGTCATGACGTTGTATAACTGACAGAGCACAAGAAAGGCACAAGCCAGAGTGGCACAACTTGGCTGGGTGCGTGTGTGATCAGTCACTGGGTGATTCAAGACACGATACGCGCAACCAGCAGTTTTCGTGACTGAGCAGGCGGAGCGGGTTCGCTTTGCATGACGCGGAGCAAATGAAGTGTGAAGCTCTATGCGGCAGACCCCAAACCACGTGATCGGGTGATCTTGTCACAACCTGACGTGCAACTTCAGGTTTCACGCCAACAATTCAACCTGTGAAAACATAACGGAGCTACCACCTTGCAGTTCATAACATGGATTACAAACATACATGTGTTATACACCAAAATGTTTGTAACAATTTTTTACATCAAATAAACACCAGAAAATATGGGCATGAATGGGAAACTTTTAAGCAATGCCATGGTAACCAGCTCTGCACAGTACTTCGTGCAATATCAGTGCGCGGACACAGTATTGACTCCAGCTGAACCCCTGTGTATACTAGTGCATGTATACATACCTTGATAATATTCATTTGAGCTCAAAGCATACATTGTTTCCAACAATCAAGCCAAAATCTGTCTTTCTGGTAGCCAAATTGTTGAAAATACAGCCCCTGGCATTCCTAGGTGTCATTAAAGTGTGTGTGTGTGTGTGTGTGTGTGTGTGTGTGTGTGTGTGTGTGTGTGTGTGTCAACAAACACTTTTCTTTCTTTCTTTCTTTCTTTCTTTCTTTCTTTCTTTCTTTCTTTCATCTTTCTTTCATCTTTCTTGTTTTCTTTCGTTCTTTCTTTCTTCCTTCTCTCTCTCTTTTCTTTCTTTCTTTCTTTCTTTCTTTCTTTCTTTCTTTCTTTCTTTACCAGTGAATTTGTCCGATACTTTTCTCTGACACTATTATGCATAGAAACTCCAAACTTCGCATCATTGCAGTATGAAAAGCCGCAGGATCCCATATTATCTATTAATCTTGTGGTGTCTTGCGGTTGTGTCTCGTGCGCTATAAATTTTGCAATTCATGTTTTTACGACTAAAATAAAACGTGTTGATGAGGGTTATCAGACATTCGGAATGCAAAAGATTATGTGCCTTTTCACCAGGCTCACGGAAGACATAAGCCAATGTTACCATTTTGTTCCCTGTAAAACAGTCACCAGAACTTTTTTGAAGAAACCGAGTTACTTTATCAGTGGTTTTCAGTATTTATGAGGAAGCAAGAATAAAAATTATATTCTATGTTAAAGTAACATTGAATATTTTTGCAGCAAAAATTACCAAATTTACAAGACCCTTTGAACTATATACAACCATTTACCACAAGGAATTTGGTGTTTCTAGGTAGAGTGGTTTTAAAATTACAAAGGTGCAATTTACATGGAAACTAATGGAAATACACATACCCAGCCCACCTGCCTACAGAGCCCTCTACCGAGAACCCACATGAACCAGCTGATCGTGACCTTACCTATTCTTCACGCAGTCCTATGGCGACATCGAAGAAGTGACAGAATTACAGTTAAATACAGCTAGACAAAATATCATGTATACAGTTGTTTGTTTGAAAACAAATACCCATACCCCAAAAATAAAGTTGTTGATTTCGAGGCTTTTAGTACTGTATACAGTCATATATCCCGTCTGTTCTTGTTCACTCGTTTTTGTTGGTTTTAGGTGCATTTATGAGAGGTCTTAGTAACAATTCTTTGTATGTTTTGTTTTTTTTTTTTTTGGTTTTTTGTTTTTGTATGCAGAGGAAATTTATTTAAAAAGAGTAAAGCAGAAGGCAAGTTATATCCGGCAGTTTGGGGGCGATTTGAACGGGAAAACGTTAAACGGGTTGACATTGGCACCTGTTTCACCTGTAATATCACACGCCCATCAAAGTTTTTAATGAAAGTATGAGAGGAAGACAACCAGAAAAGCATAACCAAAGAGTCGACAAAAACTTTGCTCGACGCACGTAGGGTCACAGACAAAACTGCAAATCCAGTTTCATAACACGACTGTGCGTAGGATTATCATGTTTAGGTGTTTCCAAAAATATAATGTACGAAACATTACCAGTGATTTATGATCAGCATAACTTGATTGACGAATACTTTCACTCTTTTAAAATAGCCCATTTTCTGTATACGACAATCGATCATTGTTGACAATCTTCTATTCGTATAGCAAAGTGCGTGGTGCTTGCGGCATTTTAACTTTTCAAGACAAAAACACAATAAGTTTTTTTCTATATTTTGTCTTTCCTTAAGATAATGATATATTGCAAAGGCATACGACAGATCCAAAGAAATAAAGTGTTTCCACTTTTAAAGAGTTTGAGGCAAAAGAAACTAAACAATATGCCCATGTACATTTGGCAAAAAATATCGTCGTTTCAGAGGTGCAAAGTCTCCCGATTTGGCGGAAGATGTCCTGTTTTTCTATAGTACCATAAAACTGACGTCACAGTGGGTAATATGTAAAAGGGGAAAGAAGATCTATTTTAAATATGTTTCAACAAATGTCCAAGCTACCTAAGGCCTAACAAAAATATATGTGTGGTTCCCGTAACCCAACCGACCGTATACTGGAAAGGCCTGACCCTAAATAAATTTATAACACATAAGAAAGATAAAGTTTCAAGCCACCCTTCCTTAATAAAAAATTGATCGACCTTGAAGGATTTTATTGAGAAAATGGCCGCCGTTTGCCGTTATTTTGAAGTAAAGTCAACTCGAACACAACACTTTATTTCATCTTGTCTGTAGGGTTAACTTGGGCCGGGGAAACCGCATTGTTGCATAGCCACGGTTGTTCGGGGTCGTTATCATAATATTTCGCTAGGTTCCCGGTGTCCGTTCTCTAAGTTACCAAAGCAAACGGTCGTTTAAATATTTTAAAAACATGACTTATTATCTTAACATTAATCTGCCCGCTCGGTTGTGGCTGAAGCAGTTATCATCGTTAGTTACAAATCCAAATGTAACACGCTACCTTGGCAAACCACGCACCCATTGGTAAGCGCCATTTTGCACATGGCGCAATGGATAGAAGAACAGTCACGCAAAAGAAAATTTGATTTGGATATCAAAGTGAATCGTGGCCACGTGTTTTCAGCACTTTTTTCAATGTGCATGGATGAAAATGAACGAGGTGGACTGAACATAATCAAATGTACCTAAGTTTGCACACGATCGTACTCGATCTCAAAATGCTTGGCACTGGTCTTACACTGTTTGTTGACGACCGTTGCTTATTCATGGTTCGGCTTGCGAATATTTTCCTGTCTGGGGTTAGTAGACAGCAAGAAGCCCAATAAATAATATACACCATAAAACAGCACATTATTGACGCTCTGAAATATTTTCAAAATAGGTACTTTTGGCTTCATATATTATAAACTCCTAAAGATCGTCCCATTACTATCCTTATCTACAAACCGATGGGTGCGGAATCTGCAATTTTCAAAATGGCAGCTAAGTCCGTGTGGGTAATATATGTGTGAATAGTGTTACCGGAAGGTTAATTTGTCGAATGAATGTAATGTATAATATATAATGGGACTTTTCCACAGTGAGCTTTACCTAAAAATGCAGATATAATGACTTGAAGTTACTAGTTGTGGGCGGTGGTGGGCCCCAGAATAGGAGTATCTGACACTGAAGTCGCCCCCAAGCTATGAATTAAGTAGCACTCTGGGCAGAGGAGCCCAGCGCATCTGATGGGTCAAAGTTGGAGCTTAGTGGAGAAGGTTGCCCTGATAGTGGATACAGGTCCGAATCTACCGGCCGGTATTTATATGATTGGTAACAAATCACCTTAAGTTGTCTGTCTCTCGCTTTTTTGCTTGTCTCCATCATTGTAAAATAACAGGACTCCCACTTTTACAATTTTTTCAGCTTTGCTCTTCTGTTTTGTATGCTGGGCAATTTGGCACCCCTGTCGTTTGACAGGATTTTTTACACACACATTTTAAAACTTGAGTCAAATTAATACGCACAAGCTTTGCTGAGTTCCTAACCATATCAACCTAAACATCAGTAATCTATTATACGGCGACCCCAGCCAACCAGAAAGTGTAAACATTAACTCAGGGTAGTCCATGATTTTATTATTCAAACTAAGCGTTTCTAACTTAATTGTCATCGTATTTACGGAAGCTTCATCTCAGCTCTTGTATAAATGTATTCCTCTGTGAAACCTTTGCATAAATGATTCAACATTACTGTACATGACAATGTATATCGTGTATATATTGTTTATACATCTTCTTGATGAAATTGTGAAACTGATTTGATGTACGCGGAAAGGAGTTCATATAAGTGCTCTCCAATCCCTTTTCACTTGGTGAAATAAAATATGTTTAAACTACCTCTGCTGATGAGTCAGAGGAAATAATCATGATAATAAAGCTAATAATCAACAATAATACAAGTAATTGCTCTCGTGTTGGAGACGTTTTAAAAACTGAAAAAGGACATCGCAGCACAGAATGATAGAGCTCTTGGTCCCAACAGCTAATCTGGCCTTCCATTCTCGATCTATTTGCTTGTGATTGTAAACACTGACCAAAAAGAAAGTGAACTAGGAAAGATGATTTGCTGCATAGCAAATCAGTGTGTGTGTCTTCAAAGCATATTGGTTTGGCAATGTACAACTATTCCATAAAACAGGAGTAGAAGTTGGAATGGCATCTCTATCTATTATAGCTTTGAAGTTATTCAAGATTTAAAATTTCTAATGGTGCTATTTAGCAATTTAAATTGCTACAACTTTTATCTTTAATTCATAGGGTGATTAGGTGCCAATGGTCAACAACCCCCTAGTAGAAGTTGGAATGACATCTCTATTATACTGTTGAAGATATTAAGATTGAAAATTTCAAATGCCCCTAATTTGCATAATTTTAAACATCTTCATTTCTCTATATAAAACAGTCTAACTCCTTGTATGGAGGTACAATCATGCCAAGTTTGGACTTTCTATGTATAATAGTGCCGAGAAAAGTGTCGGACAAATTTGCTGGTATAGAAGAAAGAAAGAAAGAAAGAAAGAAAGAAAGAAAGGAAGGAATAAAGAAAGAAAGAAAGAAAGAAAGAAAGAAAGAAAGAAAGAAAGAAAGATCAATGCAGCCAATGTTTACATGACAAAATTAACTCATTCAGTGATGAACCCAAAGCATATGCTCTTTGCTAATTCTTTCAAATTTGCATTGCTAATACAATGTGTGAAACAAATAAAAAAGGTCAGAATATCACAAATCATGAGCACATATTATATTATATTATGATTGTCAGAAATTTTAAATCACAAACCACTCATTTAAAAGATAAGAATACTTAGTATGTCCCTTTGATACAAATTTTACTGACAGTAAATGAAGACTTCTGTCCTGAATGAGTCAAGGGATGCCACATTTTCAAAGGGTCATTTTGATGTTACATCTTGTAAAATATATACCAGGATTATGACTTGTTTACAGTTTAATTGAGATGTGACACCCCTGTAAAAATGTCCCACAGGTCTTACGATGTTGATACAGGCTCTGGATTATGAGTGAAATCTATTGGGGGTAATAAAATACACACAAACTTAAGGAGGAAAGGGTAGGGTTTATTTTGATGTGGTTACACTTGCCAGGACTTTGGAATAAGCTGGCCATTTGGTACCAATCATTCACTGTCACTGGTCATGTGTGTTTGGTGGGGTGGCAGACACATAGCAGGGTCAGCTCCCCATTAAAATTGTGTCCCTTTAGCCGGATTATTTTGTAAAAAATCAAATTATTTGACGCTACAAAAGTGAAAATAAAACCCATATAAATGTCTACAGCAGCACCCATGTGGACCTGTTGACAAACACCACTAATTATAGCAGCCGGGTTGAGTGGCGGGGCAAAGAGGTCAGTGATAGACTGTTTTGCCCACCAGCACTGTGGTCACAACTAATGAGACGGCCCCCAAAGCTCAAGTTAGGTGGAATGCACTGTATAGTATATAACATATTGAAGATTTAAAACTTTAATTAACCCTTATTTGCATAATTTTGAAAAGCATGACCTCTCATTATAAAAAGGCCAGATTTTATCCATAGAAGTATAATTGTGCCAAGTTTGGAGTTTCTACATACAATACTTTTCAAATGAAATGTCGGACAAATTTGCCTGTAAAGAAAGAAAGAAATAAAGAAAGAAGAAAGGAAAGAAAGAAAGAAAGAAAGAAAGAAAGAAAGAAAGAAAGAAAGAAAGAAAGAAAGAAAGAAAGAAAGAAAGACTTCCTAGAAAAACAGTATGTCTGTGTTGGCACACAGACATAATAAAGAATTCCTAGAAAAACAGAAAAGTATGTCCCGACACACACACTTTAATGACCCTAAAAGCGTTTTTTGAGGATGTTCAGTGGAAACTTCTGCAAGTGTAAATGTTTTGTACCCATGGTTATGACGAACTGCATGAAAAAAAAAATACTTATATATACATTTTGTTGCAGCGGGCAAGTGACGTATATCAGATCCAAAAAAAACGGCGAAAGCCATTATGACATCGACTCAACATCATATTTGAATTCTCTTTTGTTATTTTACATGATGTATTTAACGGCTACTCCCTGTTATTTTATACTTATCAGTGAGGATGGTAAGTAAACATGTTCATTTTGACTTGAGAAACTTTAAACTACCCGCGATGCTATTATTTCATCGTTAAGGAACCTATTTCCAAGCAATTGGAAAGTTCAAGTTCTTGAAATTGTGTGCGGCTTGTTTCTAGTTTTAATTGTATCGTATTTTATTTCCTTTATGGCACCAATTTTCATAAAAGTTCATTTACAATTTCAAATAACTGTCACATTATGTTGTTTGCATATATAAACGCCCCTATATGACACCTTGCTTAACAAATCAGAATCAACAAGTACACCACGGTGTAAAATATTTTAAAATTAATAAATCCAAAATTCGTCAGAGTAAATTTGACGGAGATAATTATTTGGCCCATATGTAGGCCAGATCCATATATGTAATGTTTATTAGAACATTAATGAACCTCGGTACTATAGTATTTTGCTAAATCCCAATATTTGCACACACTGCAGATTACGCATGATTCAACATTACAGGTTCAAAATCTTTGAAAACGTTGCCGTACTTCAATCATCAAGTTGGTCGCGTGTGGGGAGAGTTGGTAGCTTTTAATAAGCCCTTGGGAACATGCCTGGGCCACGGCTCCTCGACCGGTGACACACGGTCATGCGGCTTCTTGGTTACAAGACAACGCGTAACTTACCGTGCATTGGATACAATGATATGTGCCCAGAGAATTTGCACTTAGTGACGCACAGCCAATGTCAACCATTGCCGCTGGAAAGACAGTGCGATGAGTGTCAACCAAGAAATGTTACTACACTCCCCGCGAATAAAAAGTATGCATATGCACAGGTCGTGCTTTGGTGCTGGTTTAGTCCCTCATAAAGACTCTCCATGTGTCACCTGGAGAGAACAGTCATCAGCTGTACTAAGTGAATCATCCTTTTGAAGAATCTAAAAAGAAAAAATCTGAGATATTTATTACTTTTTAATCAGATTTTAAACACCCTTACATTTGTATAAAAGTGCTTCAATTCTGTTCATATATCCTTTTACACCTTACTTCATCAGATTGACAACTATAACTGTTTTCTTTCTTTATTCTTTTCTATTTTCTTTTTCTTTTTTTCAATTTTGACAACCATAACTGCGAAAACTGTCGACATCTTGTTTGTTTGAATATTCTCAAAGTTTACCCAGCACTGGTTGCGTCCACTGTTTTCACTGATGAATTCACTGATAAACGTTCAAGAAATGTCTTCTTTGTGTTTCATTTGATCCATGTATAACGATCTATAAAACCTGAATTCTGTAGGGAATTTCTTTAAAAATACGAGGGATTTTACAATTTTGAACATCTCTGTTCCATGAAGTAGCCCTGATTTATCACGTAGATCCTGATTACTAAATGTCTTTCGATTGGCAATATATCCTGGAAAATATCATTTTTGAGTTACATGATTTTCAGTTTCTGCTATTCAATGTACATAAGCAACGTACTGTGGGGTCGTCCATTTTTGGAATTCAGACAGGTTTGCAGGACCTTCCCTTCGATAAGAATCCAATTTATATTTGAAAGTGTCGACAATGGATAACACATTTTTGTCTATCTGTGAGTAGAATTGCTATCTCAAACATATCTATTAATCTGCATATCCTGCAATTGATATCATTTTTATCCGTAACTGTACTGTTTAACTGTTTGTCTTCCCATATAATGAGAGGCGACCATTTATCGGTTACTCAACGTCACCGTATTAGTCGCCAAAATACTATCGATTGGAATCGATTCAGTATAATGCCGCTAAAATTTGTACAGGTGCCTTGAAACATACATCACATGTTAATTCACTTCGTGAACTTGGCTGGTCAACTATTGCAGACAGACGTAAATACTTTAAGCTTGTCCTCTTTTACAAAATGTACCACAAACTGACTCCTTCTTATCTATCTAATCTAGTACCCCCTCCTCCTGCTGGTCGTGCTCTCCGACATTCAATGTCAGTGCGCCCCGTAGATGTGTGTAGAACATCGCGTCTGTCTAACTCTTTCCTCCCAGATGCTATCAAACAGTGGAATAACCTGCCTTCCGACATTAGAGATTCGCTTTCTCTACATATATTCAAATCGAAACTTAAAACTACTCTTTAAGCCACAGACACTGTTCCCGAGTTCTATCTCCATGGTGACAGATTTGCTAATATTTGCCGCACGCAATTACGCCTAGGATTCTCTAGACTAAACTCCGACCTTCACAAAATTAACATCCTTCCTGACCCATCCTGTGCCTGTTCTTATCCCACTGAAGACTCCAAGCATTTCCTACTCTTCTGTCCCTATAACATCGTTCCGAGAAACAGATTACTGAAAACTGTTATTCCTTTGATTGCTCCGGGGGTTAGCCCGCATCTTGTAATTCATATTGGTAGTGATACGTTAGTTGAAATATTTCTCCGTGGCAGTAACGAGCTTTCGAACTGCCTGAATATCCATCAGTACATTATTGATACCAGGCGCTTTAACGACTAAATGTTTCCGTTACTGTTACTGTAGTATTCATCGGTTGGACTATGCAAATTTATTTGTATCATACCTTTTTTCTCTAATGGGTAAATATTGAACTCAATTCATATTGGTTTAACTTGTATCTTACAAATAATCAAACTTTGATATTCGTACAGAGTTTACATAGATATAATACATTGGTAACATTTGTTTTGTCATGTGTGTCTTGTATATACTTACTGTGTGTCTCCATGTTCTGGAGAACCCATGTATTAGTCATCTCGATGTACTATAGGGCTATCCAGACTAAATAAATACGTTTAAACTAAAACTAAATACCTGGACAGTGGATATCCCTGGCGAACAGTCATCCATCGTCTTCTTTCAACACATCGAAAAAAAAGTAAGCAAGAAAGACTGGTCTAATTCAGACTGATTCATCGTCCCCACAGATGAAGTGATGCAAGTATTATAACAAAAATTAAATATGTAATAAAAACTTTGGTCTCCGTTTCATGTAAATGTAACCCCCCCCCCCCAAACCCACTATTCCCCATGTGAGAGTTCTACTCTGATATTTATTCATATCTATGTACATGTGAGGGAATGTTATTTGAACGTCAATCCACAGGCAGTATTTCATGTTTTCGGGTACCCGTAATTTAAGTCATTATTTCCGCTTTAGGATGGCAAGTGGGAACCATGACAGTGAATAACATAAATAAATTAGTTGTGTAGAAAGTTTATTTCTTCCAACCCTGCGGGACACGCGACTTACTCACGTTGCCTAAACACTCATAAGTATCACAGCATCACGTTGTTATGTTCAAAAATGTGCATTCACTGTTTTACTAAAGCTAAATATTGTTTTTCATTTTGAGTACAAGTTTTGATGCAGACATAAATTTGAAATTGTAAATGTATGGTGATTGATTACACCTCATACAGCTGTTATCATCATTCAAGCAGAAGACAGAAAGACATCAAATAAATCATGTTAATGTAATGATTTCCTAACAGATCTTGGGAGTAAACCGTTATTAGGGTATTTCATTAGTCATGCTTCAGTGTCTTACGGAAAAGACGGAAAAGTAAATATGGTGAGCAAATCTTCCAAATTGGTCTTGTTAGATACATATCATGCTCAAGTAGCTCTTGAGTTATAATGAAATCAGTCATTAAATTAAAGTTACCACGTGACCTCGAAAGTAAAGTATAGGTCGCTAATATACAATTCAAACAATCTCTATCATAGTCATAGGTCCATTATATGAAGCTCTCTCTCTCTCTCTCTCTCTCTCTCTCTCGGAATCGCCCCATTAAGACCAACTAAGGGGTAGAAAAAGTATGGTCTTTATAGGGAGTGGTCTTAATTGGAGATTCTTCTGTATATGTATGTATGTATGTATGTATGTATGTATGTATGTATGTATGTATACATAAATGTGTATGATATATGACAAGTCGTTTTAACATCTAACAGGGATTTCAGCTCATGAATTTTGGCGATCAGGAATTCTTTTATGGGTCTCAATAAAAAAAAAATATTGAGCTCAAAAAATTATCATTGAGCTGAACAATTCACTTTGGAGCTTCATGATTATTTTTCAGGCCCAAATACATTTTATCCCCATAAACCATTTATGGGATCCATAATTCAAGTTTTGATCTCCTTTATGGAATTATTGGTGTCCATAAATGTTCTTGAGCTCCAGAAATAATGTCTTGGAATCTACAATCCATAATTTTTTTATCTCTATAAATCATTTTTGCTTTTTGAATGAATTATTCAGATAAAGAATTTGACAGGAATTACTAATAATAAAATATGTAGCTCAAAATTTGATTTATTTTGTTCAAAATTCATTAAATAGATCTACAAAAATCAGCAACCAGTAACATGGATATAATTCATGCTCTTTGTCCTAAAGTTTCTATGTGTACAATCTTTTAAAAGTAAAATACTATGAATCATATCGATGGCGAAAACGCAAAACCACCTATCTGTTTTTTTTACAATTTCGAGTAAAAGAGAAATGAAGTTTTGCAGATCTTAAAATAGTATAAAAAACAGCATATACTCAAATGTTTTGGACATATTTTTTTATTTTCATCACAGTATTAACAAAAACGATCCTTTCCAAAAATTTGTGAAAAAAATTTTTTTTGCACTGTCAGCAATATTTATGTGGCAGATAGGAGGTTTTGAGCTTTAGAGTTTTTTTTTAAACGGAGGGTTAGAAGGTTTTGCATTTATGTATACTAGGCAGCAATGATCTCCATTTGAAATAAAAATGGCATTTGTGATTGCAAAGTGGTCACTTAAAGAACAAAAATGTAAATTGGGAGCCATATGCAACATCAGACATGGAAATAAGTTCAGGGTCATATTATTTATTAAATGATTATTGCAGTTATTAAAGGCATCATCAGGATGTCTGTACTAGATAGAACGGGTGGAATTATTTCTTACGTAAATCAATAAAGCAGAACAAAAATACACTTTCACGGCACAAACAAATGGATGGCATCACCCTTGAAGAAGCCTTGCTATGACCAAAAAGAAAGGAAAAATAACATGTTTCTCAGAGTAGTCCCTAGGCTCAATGCGAACCAGTCGAGTTTCTCCAGAGGGCTTTCTCCATGTGGACGTTTGTTCCTGTCTGTGCTGTATACTTGTATTTTCATCAAAAGAAAGGTTCAAGCACAATCATACAAAATCTCAAACATATATATTTATTGAACAGATGTTTCTGGATAATCAATACTTACCGAGTGTGCACCAGAATCATTCCGAACAAAAGCCACCACCAGCGCCCCCATCCCCCAAAAAGTTAGGATTATTGGCAGTATTTTCCAGGATGGCCTATTGATTCATCACCTACTTTTATCATTGACATTAATGGCATAAACAGGAAAGTATAGGCCTACCAATGTCACCAATGGACCGACTTTATAAAATGCAACAACACCTATTGTTTATTAAGTAATGGTTAAAAATGTGTTTTTCCTTGATTACTCCAAAACTAAATGTCGTTACTATGGTAACCAATAAAAACATATATCAGCCAATAAATTGATAGTACACTTTACCTCACCTTTAACTTCAGGTTCTTATCTTTCATTAATACCCAATTTAGCTTGGTATTTTTTTTTTGTTTAAGGAAAGATTTACCATCAGTATTATCACGTGTATCATTTCTCTGCAACGCGCAGCGCTGGCCATAAAATTGCTATATCCACAAAAATCTACTCATTTTCAGTTATCTATACATTTGGAAGAACGTTGCTAGGCGACCCAAAACACTCTTTCATCCCTCAATTGACCTCACTGTTAGTGCAGAAAGACTCTCTTTACATTTTAACATCAAATGTGATGAAAATTATTCCTGATAATTAAAATTATAAATAAGTTTCTAATGTTTAATTGCAAATTTAAGTTTTTTTTACAAATATTCTGTTGCCATGACAACCAACTTTTGACACTTACTCCCTCGAACTGGTTTCTTATGAAACGCTTGTGTGGTAGGTATGCTGATGTAAAGTTGTGAAGTGGTACCTTGTATGTGTGTTAAGTTTTGCTTTATAAGGTGTTTTACCCTTCATCTCATGAAAACTTAATTCCGTTGCCATGGTTACCAAAATAAATACAAATTGACCATGAAATTGATAATACACCCTACCTAACTTTAAACTTCATGTTCTTATCTTTTGATTGATACCAAATCCAGCCGGGTGTTTTTCCGGTTGAACAAAAACTGAAAATAAATTTTTAATAAGCCTTTTTGAGAAATTTAGCTGCTCTACTATATCTAACAAGGGATGAAGTGTTGCACCCATTTTAATCTTAGGGACCCATACATTTTCGTAAATTTGGTTATTTCTTGTGAAAAAAAACGAGGTCATTTTCAATGTTTGTATAAAACCCAATTGCAAATACAATTGTTGTGAGCGTTTGAGCACTTCAAGACACTTTTAGGCCTAGTATGAGCAATAATACAATATTTTACCGACAGCTTGTAAATTTTATCATCAATTTGACTTTCCGCTGTTATTAAATGTTTATTTCTGTTACCAAACACCACCTTGTGTATCTATCTTGCTTAATGGTTAGATCAAATAACAAGATTCGACAGGTTAACTACATACGATTTACTTAGAGAGTGTTTGAAGTGCCACACTTTGACACTGATTTATCCGATGCGCATTGGAGGTTTTGCGCTTTAGAAATTCAGAGCACTGGAGACAGGAGTTTTCGACTTGCAGCTGCTGTTACGACTAAAACGGGAATTCGGATTTCGGAATAGTCGCGAAACATCGATCTTAAGGAAAGGAAGACTCGTGCTTTGGAAACTGGAAATCGTTTTTTTTTTTTTTTTTTTTTTCACTTAGGAGGTTTTGCGTTTTCGCCATCGATATGGTTCACTTATAATTTGTGCCCCTCGCAGCACCGTCAAGCACTACTGCTGATGAAAGAGACAGTTGTCCTCTGGGAAGCCATGTTCAATTTCAAATAAAAGTGCAGGTTAATAAAAAGGGAGAAATCTTTGAAGCGTGGTTATCTGTAAACTTTTAAACAAAATTCTTTATGTCAATAAATTAATTTTTTAGTTCTGTATACCCCATAAATCATTTATGGAGCACAGAAAAAATTGTATAATGGAGATAAAATAAAAGGTCATATGGAATTTATTCCATGATCCATGTACCTCAAAATGATTTTTGAAGCTCAGTATTACTGAAGTCATCGAGGAGATTACTAAATATGGTCATACTCTATAGAATTTTTTATCTACATAAAATATTTATTGAGCTTAACGTCATGATTCATTCTTTGATCTCCATAATTGGATGTCTAAATGATTTTGAGCTCTAAAATGTGTTTCTCCCCATAAATCACTTTTTGAGCTCCACAATTCGTTTATGACATTCAACGATTATTTTTTTATGTCAAAGATCCCAGATTAAATGGTAAAACGGCTTGCCTAAAAACACGTACATATAGCCTATATATATGTATGTATATATATATATATATATATATATATATATATATATATATATATATATATATATATATATATATATATATATATATATATCTGTGTGTGTATGTGTACACCCGTGCGTGTATGTACGTATAAACTTTTGAGCATCCTACTACAACTTTCAGTCCAAGTGCGTGAAGGCTTTTATGTGTATTTATATGGAGAACTTGCCTCTGACCTTTTCTACAAATATTTATACTGACCAGTAAATATCTTGTAACAACACAGTTAGTGTGATAACAAAGAGTAAAATGTAGCTTTTTCATGCCACTGGTCGGATTACATAAAACAGGTCATTGTATGTGAGCAAAACATATTTGAATCGCTATTGCTGATTAAATGAGTTAAAAATGTTTGTATATTGTACAGCTAAACGGGTGTGGTATATGGATCATACGCTTTTGGAAATACTGTTTTCCTTTCACTGTAAAAGTCATAGAAAACACGTAAACCTGCAAGAAAGTTCGTTAATTTATTATACTTCCACAAGCTAAATCATCCTAATATTGTAAATATAGCTGATAAGCATTTCAGGGGATTGCGATATAAAGGACAATATTAATCATTACAGCGTTGCTGCGGGGCTGGGATGGGGGCGCCTACCGTATAATGCACCATCACGGTCACCATGCGGGGCATGTTCTCGGCATTGAAGGGGGAAATACCAAATTCAAATGAGGTACATAAAGCACTCTAGGCCTACATGTGTCTTACTGTGGTCCTGCGTTTAAATTGGCTGGTCGTTAGTTACTTAGTTAGTTAGTTAATTAGTTAGTTAGTCAGTCGCTCAGTCAGTCAGTTAGTTTAGTTAGTTAATTCGTCAGTTAGTTAGCAGCCAGATAGATTGACAGTGCCTAAGCCCTACAGAAATCCTTTTGTATCCAGGCACGGTATCAATAAATCAAAATAGTCACATATTTTTATT
>CAXHWN010002475.1:104400-176400 GCA_964020975.1 Hermodice carunculata
CTGTGCGTATGTCGTAAGTTCCAAACGCATTATTTGCAAATACAAGATGACTTATAGCAAACTGGCAGTTTTTTTTTTTTTTGAATTTCATATTTTCCATAATGATTGATCGATGACATTTTAGTAATAATGAGAATGCTCCGAGCGGTGAGACACGCTCCAATATGAATTCGTAAGAAGTGCTGAGATTTGACAACATTATATTAAGCAAATAATGTCATTTGAAAGTTGGTAAAACAGTCATACTAAGAGCTAAAAGGATAGTCATCAGCAATGTAAAGAATGTCTGATGTGAGAGGGTGAAGCAATGTAGTTTTAATCAAGCAAAAAAGTCTGATCATTTCGTGAGGGGATGAGAGTATACACGGATAACACACGACGGTCTCGTGGGTAACACAGCGAATTTACAGGCCGATAATTACTGAAAACACCCAAAGGCGTTTGTGGATTTTGAAATTGAGTTGTTTATGTCGAGACTTCAGACTTGACATGGCAATCGGCGGGTCTGTATTAGTTTAAATGTCAGCATCAATACGCTGGCAGCGAATTGTTAATAATTTGATGTATTTTGAGTGCGCCCAAAGGGTCATTATTGGCTGGGTTAACGTACAATTAGTGTGTCACCACATTCGCACAAGCGAGCCATGTACAATAGGGAATGATGCATGCAGACTGTCATAAAGCACAATTACTGCAAAAATGGAATGGATTTCACAATTTCATGCTTAAGCTTGGTAGGTCCAACCTTTACAAAATATTTCTTTAATTTATAACAGCATAACTCCTGTCGTGTTTTAGCACATACATGAAGACTCCTCACTCAAAAAAATCGATTTTCGTATTTTGTGGTTATGGTCTCCTCCAGCAGGGAAACTAGAAACAGACGCGGATTAAAACAAGTTAAAAAAAAACAAGACATGTCTGTAAAACAGAGATCCCCTTCAAACTTCGAAGGAGGTATAATTAGATCCAGGTCATCCTTTTTTACAGTCAAACTAGCCATTACAGAGGACCAAGACGGTCCCGCGCACCGCTGACAGGGCAGCAGGGGAATCACAACTGACCAAATAAATATCTGAGAGTTTCATACTTTTAGTTTCAACATATTTCAAGCCATCTCAGGGTATGCAGGGTACAAATCTGAAACGTGTACAGTTTCTCTGTTAATTGGGTAACCTTTTTATCGTTTTGTCCTGTGTGTTTTGTAATATACATTTTGTGTGTCACTCCATGTTCTGGAGAACCCCCCGATTACTGACATCTCGATGTACTATGGGGCGATCCAGTTAGAATAAATATTCCAGACCATTTACAACAAATTTAGTTAAGGCAGCTATGTGAACTTGAACACTGGGTCAAAGGCACCCGTCTTAACACTTAACCTAGTCCATATCGGGGACTATACATCTGTGTAGTATCAAAGTCCTTGCTCAAAAACGTCTCGAGTTATTGTGAAATTGTAATGTACTGACCGACCAACAAATTGGCTCTGCGACCTGGGGAATTGGACGAAGATCATAATTTTTTATACTTAACTCAGCCCTTATACAGGACCATAAACGTGTGTAATATAAAAATGGTAGGTGAAAAATACGCACCATGCCAAACCAAAGTTCAGCAAAGTGACTCTGTGACCTTGGGTCAAGGTCATCCATCTTCGCACTTAACCTAGCCCCTATATAGAGGACATTGAATCTGTGAGATATAAAAGATGGACCATAAATCTGTGCGATATGAAAGTTGTAATTAAAAAATCACTGCAGTTACTATACGGAAACCAAATAGGCTAAGATGGCCCTGTGACCTTGGAAATTCGGTCAAGGCCACCCATCTTGAAATATACCTGTGCAGTATAAAAGTTTCAGCACGAAAATTCTCGAGACTTACGGTGCGGAAGCAGCAATCTGCCGACTGGCGAACAGATCGACCAACATGGACAAAGATACATGTCCTGTCGTGGGAGGGGGTGGATGGGTAACATTTTACGAACAAAACTGTTGATATATCACTATTTACTTTTCACAGTATTAAAGCCTATCAATGTTTTGCTACCACTGAAAACATTTTCAGTGCATACTGGTAAGTTAGTACATGACATAAATTATGATTAACGGGGTTTTGCGTATTATGGGCTAATATAGTGATGGATTGGAAAAGCTTTATAAATTTAATTAATTTGCAATATTTTATACATCTGAATACCTTCAACAATTGAATATATTCACCAGCAAGGATTAACCAGGTATTTAAGTAAAGTAGAATGTAAATGTTTTCATTCCAACATGGCTAGTTGCCACATAGAGGAAGCTAGAACTTTCTGTGGTTGAAAATTGTCTCCCTGCATGCTCACGGCAGCCCATATCATAGTCGAGTATGTAAATATGAGATGTGCCCATATCCTCTAGTCTTGAAATCCCATTGAGCTGTGTATTATTATTATCTATGTTTATTATATATGGACCTGTAAAATGTATCTGGAATAAAAGTATCTTAATCTTAATCTTAAGTTTACATGGAGTCACAACTCTAGATGTGTTTGTAACTGACGCATAACTGTATTGATAGTTCTCAAACAAAAGTGGTGGAAAATTTGATGCCTTTCACTTCCTTAAAATTAATATTGCATCCATTTGATGCATCAAAAGACATCGGCCGGTTACAAATTTTGAATACACTTCGGTGCTAGACTTTATCGAACGCCTGAGTTAAACACCGATCACTGCAAATGAAACGTCTTGGCACTGGTAGTCACGGGTTCATAGGTATAGACACCTGATGCTAATCATCAAAAGATATGCATGTATTTCAAGGAATGACAGAAGCCCACTTTACAGCATTGAGCATTGAACATTTGTTGTCTTCTTTTCTTTTTTCTTTTGTGAGAGTGTGTTTCCCACAGGTGTCGCGTAAATTGTTCTCCGCAGGCAAGACTGTTTGCATGGTTTCCGGCCGACGTGTTAAAACTGCCGTGTTGAACGTGCCACTCTTTTTACCCCATGATATTGATGAACGATGATTGATGCTCGCATTCGGAATCTATTTATAAAAAAGGGCCTTTAATTTTTGCTATAATCATATGTGAAACTTAAACAAGAGGCCCATGTACCTAATGCTCTGCACACGACCATCGTCAAAACATTATTTCCCGAAATGCATTCCTTCTATGACCTGGAGAAATTAATGAAGGTTATCCATATTATGCAATATCAAAATTCCACGTGGTACACATTTGTGCTACATTTGGTATCATTCGCCTTATTCTTTATCGACATAATGAATTTAGTGTAATCTTCTAAAGTGCTCAATGACCTTGAAAAATAGATTAAGGTCACAAACATATTACAAAATTTGACCATTGACCTTATGCACATTTGGTGCAAATTTTGCAGTTCCATTTCAATTTATTAGCACAATAACGATTTTTTGTGTTTTGATACCTATGATGTTAGTTCCAATAATTTCCACCAGTGGTGCTAAGAAACTTTTGCTTGTTACTGTAGTGGTATATGGATGTATGAACACAAGTTGAGATATTTTGTATCATTAGCCTTCGTCTTTCTGAAATTATGCGTGTAGTTTCTTTTACGTAGTTCTTAATGACCTTTAAAAAGAGTCAAAGTCACCCAAAATTTCTTAAGATTTGACCATTTGACTAACGCACATTTGGCGTAAATTTTTGCAGTCCTGTCTTAATTTATTATCACATAATGAATATCATGTGCTGTCACTAGTCTTTCTTAAGACCCTTCCTTGTGCTAATTCGTTATAAAACAAAATAGCTAAAGAATATAAAAATAAATGAGGGGCGGTCATAGCGTGGAGCTAGAATAAGCCAAACCAAGAAGCTGTCCTCGAGAGGAGTGAAGAAGGGGTCTTTTAAATTCCGCAGGGTTCCAGTTGCATCCGTTCGGCGGCGCTGCAGTGCCGGTCAAGAAACACACCTGCCTGTTGGGTGTCGCCCGGACTTCTGTACCATAGCTGCCACCGTGTTATGAAAGTGTACCTCCGTGTTTCGGGTGGCTGTTGCCCGGTCGGTGTGTTTTTTGACCGGCACCACAGCGCCACCTAACGGATGTGACGGAACCCTGGGGAATTTAAAAATAAAAAACTTTCTTCACTCCTCTTCAGGACTGCTTCCTGGCCTGGCTTGTTCTAGCTCGACGCTATGACCGCCCCTCATTTATTTCATAATATGCATTACCTATTTTGTTTTATAACGAATGAACTAAGAAAGGATCTTAAGAAAGACTAGTGGTGACACCTGTGATGTTAGTTCCAATGATTATCACTAGGGGCGCCACCATGACTCCACATCTCATATTTTGTGTGTATGATATTCTTGTACTGGTATGTGGATGCGTGTCCACGAATTCAGATGTGATGACCATCACAAGAAAATCATTTCCTGACATGTATTCCGTCTGTGACCTTCAGAAATAGATCAAAGTCGCGCATATTATTTGATATTGAACTTTCATACGTGATAGACATCTACTGTACATTTGGTGAAATGAGCATTATAATTTCTCAAGATAACGAATTTCATGAAGTGTACCAAATAATATTTCCTGTTCACATATAGGTAGCGCTACTAGTATTGTCAACTTATATATAATCGCCTCCATAGTATTTCCACCATATTCCATAAGGATCTAATGAAATTCAAACACGCCAGAGCATTTTCAATTTTTTCATTTTTTACCCCTGCACTACGTAACCCACAAGATAGCGCCACCAATAACGAAAACAACCCCTACTTTCATGCATACAGTATGTCCAAAACATTTCAAGAGGCTAACTTTAAAATTGTAGACGCTATCGTGGATAAAAAAAAAAGTCAAGCGGTGATCAGTGACCTTTTCGATGTTGGGACACCATCAGGGTTGACCGACGGACAGCCGACACAGGGGACACCACCACTCTCCGGTACTTTATGGTCAATCTAAGATTTGTGGGAATAATACTGCATGCTACGTGCATGTATTGAACAAAGAAGCAGCTTTTTCTTCATTACTGTTGGTCTCTTCCACATGTCGTTTCAAGTTCATAAATCATCATTACTCTTCGTTTGAAAAAATGTAAATCATCCCCGCGAAACTGCAAATTCCGGAATAGACTTAGAATGAAAAGCACCAACATAAAAATATCACAGCTTTATTGTACCTTTTATCAATGTACTGTGAATTACAAAACATGAAATATATTGAACATAATGTTTGAAACATATAAGTGTTCTGTCTCTATGCAATCAGTAATTTAAGCATCTGTATCCGTGTCTTAGCAGTCGCTACTGCGGGATAATGGTTATTCTCTGGGTATACCAGTGGTATTTTTGCTGACTGGTGGCGGTATCAGTTGCCATATGCTTTAGCTACAGATGGGGACATCTTGAAGGCTTGCCGATACAGTTCCATCGCCCCCATTGCATTGCCAGAACCCTACAATGCAAATGTCAAAGTCAAATACTATACAGATATTACCTGCTGATTAGGCCTACCTCCGTGTTTTCTCCGACCCACTCAGTCTGCCCATGGACTACAGTGGTTTAGGATTTGAAAAAGTGACCCTGATTCTGACTGGTTATACCAGATAACAGACTACAGTGCACCAGGTCGCACATGCTACAGCTGTACCACTGGCCAAGGTGTGAATGACCAGCTTCACGGTCGTTCTTTCAGTTTGTGAGAAGGCTGACCGTCCACTTTCATTGCCCTTATCACATATTGATACCTTGCAGTCCTGCGGTGGACCAAGTTTAGAACTGATTATACGACGCTTGGGCTGTTTTGGAGGACACGCAGATGTTGTAATGCAATGAAACACTGGAATTGTTCATCAAGTTTCAATCATAGGATTCTTCACTTGGTTTCGATAAATGATAAAACCGAACATGAAGACTGCGACAATACTGTGCTCAAGCAGGGACGTGCACGTCCCTGGCTGAAGTGACTTTGTTTGCACAGATTTAACAAGTCATGTACCATCGGGAGTCAGATCGGGGTTATCAATACCCTTCCTCAGTTTAGTCCTCACAAAGGATGATGGCGATGTGAAATACCGTCATCGTGTGTGATATCAAAGTCCTAGCCCAATGACTTATTAGGTTACAAAGTGAAAAATAAAATGGCCCTGTAAACGTGGGAGTAAGGTCACTGTCATCCATGTGCAGTCTCCAACAATTTATCGTTATGTGCAATGCCCTAGGTCTAGTTCAGTATTGAGTATGTAGTAAAATTTCATACAAGAGCACTGTGGTCTTGGAAATTATGTCAAATTCACCCGCGAGAAGGATATTAGCATTTCTATAAAGGACCACAATAATGTGACCTTGGAAATAGTTCATCCCTGTGCTGTTTCAACTTGACCATTTTCAAGGACCAAAATCATGCCGAAGTCCCAGCTCAAGTAGTTCTCCCACTGTCATTCTAAAACGAATTATCTAAAATTACCTTGTAACCTCGACGATTATGTTAAGGTCATTCACCAAACTGAATTCAATCCTAGTTCTATACAGGACTATAATACCTTTTATCCAATGATTTGGTGCCAATAGTTCCCGAGTTATAACGCATGCAACTAAAACAGTCTTCATATTTTAGATACCCCCCCCCCCCAAAAAAAAATGAACAAAAAATGATTTAAAAATCTGAAATTTACGGGAGTGTAATCTTTTGAGCACACTTTGCTGAGGCCTGCCTAACGCATAACCAAACCATGGCTGACAAGGATCCGGATTTGATTTTTGAGAAAAAGAATGTTATGATGTTAAGTATGTGTATCAGACAAAGGATGGATGGACAGGACCAGAAGAAACAGTGAAAAATCTTTTGTCGACTGTCGCCAATCAGGTACTGCAGGTGTTTGTATCTGAAGTACCCAAATGATTACCGTCGCAACTAGATTTCCCATGATTGCCTTCGGGCAAGATCACTGATCGTCAGATGAGCTCACCTGACTGACAGGTCAGCTGGGCTGACAATCCTGTAAGGTCATACACTAAAAACAGGCATAATATCAAGGCAAACAACATGTACACATACACTGTAATAGTACGAAATGGATCTTTCATACATCACCTGACGTAAAATGGCAAAAATAGCGGCTTTCTCTCTCTCTCTCTCAAAAAAAAAAGGAAAATGAAAAAAAAAAGAAAGTTGCACACAAGTTTAGGTTGTACTTTATTGATATTTACATGGTTTATGACAAGAAATTTATATATCTAAATTGTCTGAATAATCAACGTGGCATATTAAATAATATTCACGTTATGCTCATGGTTAATCTTGGCAAATTATCTATTTTCAAACGTGAACAAACAAATATTGGTACTCAAAAGATAAAACAAGGTGATTTTTGAAAAGTCTGAGAGGTGTTGCCCGCAACTTGGTTGTTTGATATGCATGAAATTGCCACCTGCAAAATGAAGAGACATGCAAGTGTAATAAGCAAGGCGAAAATGCTTGGTCCACTCAACCAGACTATTGAAAAAAAACAACAACAACAACAACTAGAGGGCTGTGTGAACAGCCCGTGCTCAGCTGACCAAAGCTTGTTCAAAAGACCAAAGTTGCAACTGAAATAGACCTGTGTTGAATTATTAGCTGAGTGCATATGACATTTAGAAGTATTTGTAAGATTTGCCTAAATAAAAATTCATTATAAATGTAAATTTTACTGGAGAAACTGAAGAATATTCAAAGAAAACTTTGGGAAGAACATTGGTACTTGATGGAGAAAATACACGACATTAAGCATTAGAATGAATGCCCTTTGACTTACATAGTAATCAATAGGACAGGTACGATGTGTTCCTGTGTGATATCAAAGCAATTTGGTGAGGGGTTTCGGAGTTTTTTTTCCAAAATAAATAAATAAATATATATATATATATATATATATATATATATATATATATATATATATATATATATATATATATATATATATATAATCCAACAGGGACAACACAGAGTCCAGACGGTTCAACTACTAAATGCTACAGATTCAATGGTGAAAATTTTATAAATAATAACTTTATTCTCTGTTGAACTGATGTACAAGCAACGTCATAACTACCACATTTCAAGCTAGTATCCTTTAAGGTCAAGTCGGAGAGGTCATTTTATTAAAGTTTATGCTGTTGTAATATTAACAATGATAAAAAATATAAATATTGCACATATTATATATTTAGCATTCTGTCTGTGGCACTGTTTGTCGCTTGATCAATATAAAGTGAAAATGTATAGTTCTGCAACTTCTTCACAAGTTCACTTTTGAATGCAAATCTATTCCAGGCCATGTGTGTTGGTGTATGTTGCTGCAGTCCAGTCCCTTTACCTTGGCGTAGTCGGCTGGCAAAGTCAATAAGGAATGAGGCCAAAGACATTGACAGTGAATGCTCCAAGATGAAGACGGTTGTAACTGCCTGGAAAAGAACAACAAATATAAATACATGAAGAAAGAAAGAGGAGAGAAAAATAGTACATATTATAATGACACTAATGAATCTATGATGGTAGGTAAGTATCAAATCCATTCATATAAAATCACATTAACCAATGCAGTCTTTTAAATTACAAGAACTAAACTCCCCACATTTAATAAGTCTCTACTTAAATACATCTGTATGAAAAGGTTACATACGCATACAATGACTATATTTAACATAAGGTTAATTCATTACACAGTATAGACCCATTCCCAATACACATGCTTGGCCAAATGATGTTATGCTTCATTGCACAACATTGACAATAAACAATGGTCCATATCACAGTTTCTCAGAATGCTTGCTCGTGAGTGCTTGCCAGTCAGTTCGATGTGTATCCACCACGGCCAGAGATGCATTCTAGACAGCGCTTATGCATGCTGCTGATCAGTCTTCTGACGAGCATCTGTGGCATAGTGGTCCATGCCTGAAGGAGATATCGCCCTAGATCAGCAAAGTCACAGTCTGAATCCATCTTGGCATCGACAGTCTTCTTTAGATGACTCCACAAATGCTCAATTGGGTTCACATCGTTCACATCGGGCGAGCATGCAGGCCACTCCATCACTTCTATCCCTTCATCTTGAAGGTATTCTGACACATCCCTTGCAACATGGGGCCTTGCGTTTAGTAAAGCAGGCTTTTTCTATTACTGAAATGTATACACTAATGAATTTGCAAAAAAAAAAAAAAAAAAATAGTTAATAGCATCTAAACAAGACTTCTTGGGAGAAGATTTTCTGTTTTTATTGCTAAAAGAAAATTTCGGCAGGGGTTCCCCTACATCAACAATTTTTTTAGATTAATATACCACTTTCCCCCTCAACTCAAGGTATGTTCCCAAGTTAGCTAACTGCCCTAGGACAGTTATATCCCCCGTAACAAATCTGATATAAATCTTGCATTCTGAGCACTCTGAGGCATATTTTCATGAAAAAGTAAGACAATCATTTTGTTAAAAAAATACAAAATTGGGCAGCACTTCCCCTGGACCATGCCATTTTTTAATTTTATCCCCCCTCCCCCCCCCCCCCCCCACTTTTTCCAACGCCTCAGCCCACCAACTGGCAGAGCTGTCCCAATCTAAGCTAAATGTTTCACGAAAAAGTGAGAAAATGATTTTATTTAAAAACAATTGAATGGCTGGCACTTCTGGACCATGCCATTTTTAAATTTTAACCCCCCCCTCCCCCCAACCCCTACCCTCCTACACCTCAGCCAACCAACTGGTAGAGCTGTCCCAATCTATGCAAAATGCAGGCAGAGCATCTTATCAAAATAAAGAGAAATGAGATCTTCCACACCAAACATGCACCTGAGCCCCTGTCTTGGGATTGTGATTCATCATCATAATTTGCGTCAAGACATCCGAGCTTGCCCACTCATTATTTCACTGACAGACAGAATTTATGTAATTTACGTTTACTTACTTTGCGTTCGGCAACACGGTCAGTCTTTAAAGAATGTCCCATCGTAAAATCCGTCCCTGACACAGCTGTGTTTTGCTCTCTGACCCTCATATCCTCTGTGATTACACAAGACTTCTTTCTATTCGCTTGTCCGCCATGTTTCTACACGAATATGCACAAAATGTCATAACACACACACACACACACACACACACACACGTTGTCTGTCTGGGATTTACATTCCGTTTACGTGATAGTTATAACAGGTCACATGACCATTATGCCACATAACCGACGAGGTCGAAGACCGAGTTGATTGTGATGGCATGATGGTCATTGTGACATGTTATAAATGACTTGTGACAAAGGTGGTAGGAACTGACCAAGATATTCCTAGGTGCACGACATTTTCCCCTGCCTTTTGTGCATGGTGTACTTTAATTGCCGCTAACGTAAATTATCACATGCACAGCCAAGTTTGACTGCTTGCTCATGTATTTTCCACTTACAAATATGGCAGTAGGAAGAGCTGGTGGTGGAAGTCAAAATGACAGATTTAACTGAGTTGGGCAGTATTCCCACTCAACAGTTATTTTTTCAGAGGAGTATGTGTCATAATGACGAGAGTGCACGCTACGAAAAAAACCCAAAAAACTATTGCAGGTAAAAAAGCAATACATTTTTGGAATTTAATTCACTTATTTTCTTCAGGGTTCATGCCTGGCATGGACAGTTATTTAATGTTGTAAATTGAGCCCTGTACATCAACTTACATTATGCCGATAGGGATATCATGCTACGTATGACAGATGACTTGGAATTTAAAGTTCTAGGAATACACATCCACTATTCCAAGTCCTGTGGTCATATGCACAGACCCTGCTGGAACAATACCTTACTGTCCTTAGTTTGGGCTGTTCAGGGGAAGGTGTCAACAACAACTGTTTCTATAACACTGCTTGTAGGTCATGCTGCACTGCACAACACTAGCAATGCCATTGGTGAAAAGTGTTCATTATGTGATATAATCAACACCTTTTCCGGCTCCCTATCGGTCTTTTCCTACCACCCATGTTACGAATGTATGTGTCTGCCCTGAACACAAAACAGTTTCTATTGCCACTGCGCTGCACCTGTCGTGAACAAATTAAGCAGAGAATTTGAATCAAAGTAGCAGAGACACTTTTGCAGCTATTGTTTGATGATGCGGAGTGAGCGATTTGATTTTGACGAAGTTGTTGTGCACGTGGTCCATATACTGAAACCAGGTCAGCTGTCTGAAAACTTGGTAGACACCCACCCAAAGCACATCCCCACCAAGTTTGAAGTGGATCTGGCTGACGGTTTCGGCGAAGACGTCAAAAATATGAACTGACGACGAACGGAGGTCTCTACTATGATACACTTATGCAGAAAAACATGACCCATATTCATAAATATCAAACCCAACAATGACAGCAAAGAGATTCCACAGTTACCAAAGCATCAACATTCATCTTCCAATACCAATGTGAAGAAACAAATTTCACTCCTAACTTGAGACAAGCAGTCACCCACACAAGGAAACTGGTGGTAAACAGTTCCTCTCAACCTTTGAAATATTCTTCATTAAATACAGACTAGAGTGTTTCCAATATGTACAGGCCCAACCACTCAAAATCCAAATTTTATTACTTCTGCAAAAGATAAAGGAGAATTGGTAGGCCTATCACTATTTTCGTTCTTATGACTAGTTCGTCAGCTGAGTTTATAGCAAAAGTAGAAAGTAGGCATATATCGTTTTTGTGATAGCTATGAATCTGGAATATTATCTAATCAGTAAGTTAAGGGATTGCATCACTGTTATAGAGTATCAAATGCAAGGAGTAGGCGCACGACGGACGGACGACCATAGATAAGCTCAGCTGACTGTCAAGTCAGCTGAGCTAAAAACTATGAGAACCTATGGTTACAAACGCGAAAGCATTTAGCCCTGTCCTAGTACAACAATTTCTGTGTGAGTATAGTCTGAAGAGATAATGAGCCACTTTGATTACTGCATACGCCATTCTTCTGCGCATATATACTTTAAACAAAGAATCCAAAGGCAGAACATTGCAATAATAAATGAAAAACACCAACAACAGTGTCCCACTAACAAACTTGAAACTCTTGAACACAAATGTCAACGAGATGAATACTATTCACCTGGCTGTGGTCCATGCATGGTTCAGAAACTACAGCTGTAACAAAGCAATCCCCCAAATAAATAGCACTCCTTTTGTTTTCACAATCCATACTCCATGTTAAGAAAATTGTAATCAATTCTTAATTCTGAATTCAGATCTTTTTATTGTTACGTGAAAGCTAAATCTAACCACAAAAGGAGAGGATGGTTAGGAGGAAGTCTGCTCTAAACTTCAAACAATGCAATACAAGTCTATCTTTCAAATATTTATAATGTGCAGAGCACATGACAAACTGTGTAACTCTGTTATGACGTTCATAGGCGATTCCCAGATTTATGAAACACATGCCACCCCGTGAGAAATAAAATTTTTTAAAAATTAACAGGTCATTGATATTATTTGCAGAAATTCTCTTTGTATGAACGGTAAAAATAAAACCTTGATACCTCCAAACGCTCAGCTTCTTGGACCAGTTGAAATGCTTTCTCGTCAGTGTCGTCACATTCAGTCTTCTCAAGCCGGTGATACATCACGTCAGTCCTTAATATATACTTGACACCATCTCTGAACATAAATAAATTGTGACAATAGGACACATTTTCCAAAGTTTATTTTATTTTAATTCCAATCACGAGGAAGCGAATATAAAACTGAGCAAATTGTGTTGGAGATGTAAACGTGCTGTATGACACTGAGGTTTTATTGCTGCTCGCCTTTGCATGTAACGTGCAACTAGGGCTCAACTGTCAGCATTGAGCCACAGACTCTCGTCTTAAAATCACATTTTGGGGATTTTTTGGGTAGGGGATTAGAATTTTTCCGAATTTTTTTCTTACTTTTTAACAAATTATCCAAGTCGGGTTTATGCTTACGTCATAAACGATGTGGTAACCATGCATATTTTGCGACTGCTTGAACGTTGAATAATAATGATCCATGCGTGGCTTTGATGATTCATCCAAACTTTGCTTACCCAAGGGCACTTCCTTCGTGTAGGCGATGATGGTTAAAGATAACAGCCAGGCCCGCCTCTGGGTGAATACGACAGAGAATGTTCTTCTCCTCTGCGCAGTATTTGCCCGATTCATCCTGAGAAAAGTGAACCAAGTTGGACGCATATGGAGAATTCTCGAATCTTCAAAATATGCACTTTATACATCTGTGATGTATGCCTTTTCGTCAAATTTTGGATACAGAAAACAGTTGCATCATGGCATCATGACTGGCTGTACAGCATCGCGTGCTTCACATTGATTCAGTACCTAAATGCGAATCTCCAAAGGGAATTACTAAGAAATGTACTCTGTGTACAATGGAGTAAGAAAAATAGACTATATTTTTCTTCCTCACTTCAGCTGCATGTGATCTATCAAACCATGGACACAAAACAAACACTTATTCTCCCTGGTCAAGCCAGGCTAACTCAGTATATGTTCACATGTTCGTGAATTTGCTCCAGAAAACATGGGAAGATTATGTGTATGGTCGCTTTCTACGATTTACCTTATAAAGCTCTTGACTCTCATCCACGAAATTGGTGGTACCCCCAGAGAATCCGTCATTGAGATACAACATAAGGGTCTTCATTGACCGTTCCTCTGAACTGTTTACAAGGTGGCCATCAAAATGGGGTGCAAAATGGCCACCAGGGTAGTACCTGCATAATCGAAATATCTGAAAGCGAAGCATAGGCAGCAAGAACATGTCACTCAAACACTGAAAAACTGACTGAAGACAAATTTAAAGTAAGAAGTCCTTGTTTATGCTGGCAAATGAATTTAAAGAATTTGAAAGCAAGAGACAGATCCTTGTTACTGTTCTATAAACATAAACGTATATTTTACCGATTCATTGTAATCTCTTCATGTGAGAAAAAGACAAATTACAATCTGTGGATTATCATGGTCATCTATGATCCCATGGTTGTATGAAGAAAGGTGTATGGACGGCCGATCCTCACCTGAGCTGGCTACATTCAACCCAAAATAAGTTCCAAACCTGTCTGACAGGAGAGTTCAGTTTCTGCTGCACCTTGAATTGAGCTAAGATGCGCACCTACATGCACACTACTATCCCTGTGGTCACTATGATGATGATGATAATAAAGTATTTTAACAAACACATATTTAAAAATTAACAAATATAATAATACTCAAACCTAGTGAACAACTTTGGTGGCGATTGAGTTCACGTACATCCCAAAGACGTTAGCTGTGCGCTTTCAAAGAAAATTCGACAATTATAAAATACACATAAAAAATCAAAAAGTAAAATAGAAAATTTTCAGCACCACCTACTGAAAAAGTTAGTATCTATAGGTGCCCAGAAGGCTTCTTGTATAATTTCAAAGCATTTGCATTTGTTTTTTGTTTTTTTTTTGTTTTTGGCCAAAAATGCATATATATATATATATATATATATATATATATATATATAATATATATATATATATATATATATATATATATATATATATATATATATATATATATATATATATATATATATATATATATATATATATATATATATATATATATATATATATATGCAAGAAGCAGAAAATGTGCATTGACAATGGCCGAACGACGGTTGACAATCATTCAGCGTTTGTGTTATAGAATCTGAACCATTCAGGGTAATCCTAAATGGTAACCAGACCTTACCATCCAAAAAATGTGACCTGCATAATAGATTTTGACCTACAGCTTACATTGTTGAAATGTGAAGGCTTCCACGTTCCTTGCAGTAAAGGCTCTACCCCGTGAATGTGTATGTTGTGCGGGTCTCCTTGAATCTTGATCTCATCTACGTATTCATTTACTCTCTTCCACAGCAGGTCTGCTAGCTCCTTTGACTTGAATATTATTCTGGTGTTAAAAAAACGATATACTTGATTATTTTTTGACACGTTTACTGTCCAATCATATGCTTTAAACATATCTATTTTTCCTGGATTACCAAATAGTACAAGGTGCTAACATGATGGCTCTCCAGACAATATTAAGACGATCATATAAACTACTGCCGTAATGTATAAATTGTCCCTTTTGGTACCAGATACACGAGTCTTATACATGTATTTTAAGTTTGTTATTTACATTTCCTATTCAATACACTGAAATTGAATTTTTTACCAAACTGCGATAACAGCAATCACAAAAAGCCACGTTCCGTTTGATTCAACGTGCCCCTGTCCACTGCGCAATGATCAACCTCATGTTTTTTTCTTTTCTTTTTTTTTTTCTTTTCTTTTTTTTTTTTTTGACAATTTAAAATGTCTAATATGTATGGTGCCTCAAAGGTGCCAACCAAGTTTTTTTTATCTCGTAATTACGATACATATCTCGCAATTACGAGATTTAATCTCGTAATTACGAGATTAAATCTCGCGCGCCTGATCACCCGCGCGCTTCGCGCTTGGGTGATCAGGCGCGCAGGCAGGCATGGTTCTTTAGTGACAGAGAATAATCATTTTAGTGTGAAGATGATTGGAGCACTGTTGAAATATATACAGTCTGGACAAGATTACGTCTACGGATGGACAGACGGACGGACAGACATGGTGAAACCAGTATACCCCCCTTCACTTCGTTGCGGGAGTACAATTAGTGTCTGCCAGAGAAGTTTAAGTTTATAAACACCAGTCATATTCAATTAGTGCTTCCTAAACTGGTTACACGAGTAAATATCCATCTGCCTGTACTTTGTATTCTTTATTTCCACAATATTAGTGATATCCTGCTTCCCCGCACAGGCAGCGGCCGGTATCTCCCCAGGCGAAGCGATGGTTGATAAGACAACCAGGTATGCAGTTGTGGCGGGAAATTAACATGCATGCCTCGTATGGTGTGGGTGACTCAAACTACGGACATTGTTGACATAATTATATTTACAAACGCAATACGTCCGTTTAGTCTGTAGGCCTACGATTCCTGAAGAAAAATATTATATTCTTATATTTGTATATAACCATTGTAGGCCATTGTCATCATATCTCTGAGAATAACAAAATAAATCGTGTATGTAAACGCAAAACGTTCTTTTGCATGTAGGCCTAATACTCCTGAACAAATACATTCTTAAATTTGTTTATAAGCATTGTAATCATATCTATGCTGATCAAAATAGAATACGAAGAGGCTTTTTTGAGCAAAGGATATATATATATATATATATATATATATATATATATATATATATATATATATATATATATATATATATATTATATTCATGGTTGTGCATATATTTACACCAACACAGAGCCTTCTTATCAAATTATAGCAGCACTGTTTGATAATCAACAACAGTCAAGTTCTCGATTTCATGACCAACCTGCCTATTTCGATATGCTCCTATTTCCGATAGCTTACCTGAAAAGCAACAAGGTTCGATGGTTAACGCGTGTTAACAATGTCCTTCAAGACTATAGTATTAAATCGAAAATCTCCCATCCATGGTCTTTTGTGTTTGGCAAATAGGCCTATTCTTGCAGAGAAAATAATAGAAAGATTTTGCATTTTTCTCTCTTTTTACTCAAAATTTGGTGATTTGCTCGGCAATTTTTTGAAAAATTACCTTTTTTAAAACAATATGCATGTTTTATGTATTGTCATAGCCTTGGTCTACATCCAGACGAATATGGCCACCAGCAAATATTTCCTTGACCTAGCCCATCATTAGAATATGTAACATATAATCATGTAGCTTATGCCGGAAATAGGACAGGGTCCAAAAGTGTATTTCTCATTATCATTTTAATTTTTTTTGCGCAGTTTCTAAACAAAAGCGTAAGGCATCAAAATCAAGTATCTTTGAAAAGTTATTCACTTTGTCCCACTTCTGATTTTCAATTTGCTTCATCATTCACTGCATAAAATCGCCCTCATGCTGTCCACGTGGCTTAACCCGTCGGGTTGTGCATAGCCATATAGCCTATGGCTTAGGCCCTACTTATCGTATTATTGTGTCTGGATGCGAACCCCGACATTCTGTTAATTTCCGAGAATTTTTTTCTTTCTTCTTTACGGCCAAATTTGTCCGGAGTTGTTCTCAAACACTATTATTCCGAAAGCCACCAAACTTGCCATGGTGACTGACCTACTGGTGAAATTGTGCATATCGTTTGGAATAGTCATGATATTAAAAACAGGCAAAGGGGCAATTAAAATTTTAAAAGCTCCATATCTTAAAAACTACTGCAGATAGACACAAACTTTCAATGTGCGTGTATAGCCCGGCTATAGTATAGGTTGTGACACCTGCCAACATAATGGACAGTAAATGAAAGTTGTTGAATTTTAAATTATACTAAGCATTGAAAAACTTAAAATTGAATATCTCCAAAACTATTTCACATAGAGATGCCATTCCGCTTTATACAGGTTTGTGGCAAAGTCACATCCAGTGAACGTTGAACCAAAGTTGTAGGATTTTAATTTATGCAAATTAGGTGAAATATGCAAAATTTAAATCTTGAATAGCTTCAAAACTATTAGGCCTATAATGGCGGTGTCATTCCAACTTCAATTTATGGGTTTGTGACATAGCCACATCTGAACTAAAGAACCAGAAACCAAAGTTATAGGCTTTTAACTTATGTAAATACATAGAATTACATTCTGAATAGCTTCAAAACTATTAGATGGTGTCATTCAAACTTCAGTTTATAAGTTTAGGACATGGCCACACCCAATGAAGCAAGAACCAAAGTTTTAGCATTTTAATTTACGCAAATTACGTAAATACACAAAATTTTGATTGTGTTGAATAATGGAATAAGTTCATTGTGATACATCCTGTGTTTTTCATGTGATACCTTGCATTTGTCAAGTTTTATTTTAGGCCTATATACATATTTGTGTGATATGTCTTTATATATTGTGATTTTTGTTTTTTTTGTTTTTGTTTTGATTATGCCTCTCTTATTTGTGTGATTGTGTGTATTAAGTTTGTATATTGCTTATATTTTAAATATGTATTATGTGACTGGCATCGAATATAATCAAATCAAATGGCAAAGCTGTTCATTGAGGCAAGCTTGTGTGTTTGGAATGCTTAACAGCAACACGGTTTTTGTCTCAGTTTCATTTCGTTTAAAAATTCCTAGCGCCGAGGAAAACTGGTCTACCTTTGCGAGTTCCGGTAATTTGGCCGCGCCCCTTCTATTGCGCCGAAACCAAGCTTCTCTCCTTCTGTAATATAGTGACAACATTCGTCGCTACTCAAAACGCCGTGAAGCAAGAATCCTTCGTTTCCAAAATCTAGGATTTCTGTCCTTTTTATGAACAGCTGACCGGTAATGTCTTCCGGGGCTGGGATGACAACGCTATTGGAGTCGATCGGTACCATGTGTTCACCCGATTCATCGCTAACGTGTGTTAATACCTCATCTTGTTCCATCGTAGGGATGAATTTCGCAGCCATCGTGCAGGCCTATGATCAACCCACCCGTCCAGACGCGTTGGCACCGCCAGAGGAGTAAAGCACGTGCACTTTCCTGATTTATTTCGATACGCGTTTCGGATGCAGAGTCCTTCCCGGCAACCACGTGCTCACCGTTTCTTCAGTTCACCACATGCTGCCCACGCCAAAAGTGTATAGTGTACGTGGTAGGCTATATCATCGATCGTCGAGGCAAGCTACTCGGCCTCAACCTAATGTCTGTTGAACTTGTATCATAGAGGTATCGACTATCATACCTCTGGCTCTGGCTCTGGTTCTAGACTATGGTAACTTGTATGCATGTAATGTCTAATGACTAATGCATGTCGACGATCCGTGGTCCAGACTTTGTGGACTGCCCAAAAACGATTGTCACTTTGTCTAATAATTAGCTCATCACTGACTAAAGTATCAGGCGCTCCAAAGCAACACTAAAGTTGGGTCCAATTCAGACGTAAATGTACAAATACATGTGTTTGGTTTCACTGGGTTGCGCAACCCCAGAACAGACCGAATATGTCGGCCGGACAGCCTACAAGTACCCGTATGTACACAAATCCTTCATTGGCTGCTAATTTGAATTTGTTCAAATCATAAACGACAGGTGACGCGCGGATCGCAGTTAAAGCGCCCACCCTTGCACTACACGGTACACCGTCCCACAACCTTTCCACAACTGGCAGGGTGTGGACCACATTTAGGCCTACAGGTACCTGTGGTGTGAACATACTCGTCATGTATGTGTGCCAACACAGATCACAGACATTCTGTTTCTTCAAAATTCTTTCTTTGAATCTTTCAACCGCCAAGGACTTAATTGTCCGCATGCAGCTTTTTCTCGCAGACGGCTGTTAGAAATCTGAACTGTTGCGTGGCTACAGCCCTTTTACTGAAATCTGTCATCTGATTTACAATAAGTTAATGTTTTCAAAATTATGCAAATCAGAGGCAAATTTTAAGGAAAAGGTTCCATATTTTCAAAATTATTCAAGGTAGAGGTGCCATTCTCAGTTCAATATATGGGTTGTGTCGTGGGCAATTCCTAGAGCATGCAAACAAAAGGTGAGGAATTTCAATTTATGCTTAATTCACGGAATACCTTTATAATACAAACTTTACATACTAGACATGCCAGTGCTGTCCAGCTAAAAATCTTTTTATCAATAATTTTCTTTACTTGTAGCATTTTTTCCACTTCTTTACATAAGAAACACTTATTTTAAAGAAAATCTGTAGCAATTTTGAAGAGCTTTGTAGCAAAATTTTGCTACAATGCTCCAGTTGGACAGCCCAGCATGCAACATGCATTTCCTAGCGTTCGCCTACCACATGCATGTACACAGTTGCTTACTGTTATCTACCTCCATGCTGTTATACAACCATTCAGCAAGCTTGCACAGGCAGAACCTGTCTCCCAGGCAACTTTCTATCCATAGTACAACTGACTGTCTGCTTTGAAAGGCTTGATCTTGCAGCAAATGAGAAAAAACTACCAACTATGTAATAACTTCGGTTCTCCACAAATCTTTTAATGTTCATGTTGAACAGATCTTTCAAGTCCAAATAACTAGGTGGCCCCATCATAATGCTACATGCCATGAGCCTTCATTTGAAGAACTTTGTGTCTGGTTATCTCGGCCAGCCCTTGATCCCAAGAGACACCTGCACCTAGGAAGGCTGGGTTTGAACAATGAGAAAAAGTTGTAGCATTTTAAATTTGAATAACGGGAGTACATAAAATTCTCAAATCTCACATATCCTCTTGACTATTTTAGATAGAGTTGCCATTCTCCACTTCCCAATTTGTGGAATTATGCTGTGGACTTGTATCATGAACAGTGATAAAAAGCTGCAGCATTGAAAATTGGGCAGTGTGAATTTTAAAGGATTAAGTCCTGAAAATGTTGAAAATGGTACGTCATAAAGAAATCAAATTAAATATGCCATTCCATTCCATAGCTGCCTGTATGGTACGGCGGCTAATCATTTACACATCGAACAAACAGAACTTGAATTTGGATAGTCATGCACACATATTTCAATATTGAAAACCTTTCAATATAAAGACAGACATATAAATGTCATTATGGTCAATGACAAGCAAGGTAAAAATATTAAGTCAGGGCAACAGAAAACAGCTTACTCATCAATATTAATAATAGAACGTAGCTTCAGTGTAGAACGATAAAGTTCATTCGACATACGAGGAGGAAACGTTTTGCCAAAACTACTAATTACCGAAGGCAATTACTTCAGAAACACTAAATTATAGCTTCTTTTGGATAGATAAATGTTATTCACCATCATAAAACAAAACAAAACAAAAAAAAAACAAAAACAAACAAACAAAAAAAAAAAACAGGAAAAAAAAGAAAAAAAACCATACAAATACAAAAGTTTATTATAAATTTTTTGATGTAGCCGTGGTAAGTGCTGAAACTAACACTGTTCAAAGATTAAAATGCAGTCATCTAATTGGCTGTTGCCCATGGTAGAATTAATAGTTATTCATAAAGCTTATTATGTCTACCGTCAAGAGCAAGTGTACTTGTAGGCATAATAAACTTTAGGCATAAACTTTATGGTCAAAGCAAACATTCAGTCTTTTTTAGAACAGGAAAATTAGACCCTATGTCTAGGCCAATAGAAAGAGAATAAATTTGAGGTAGATAAATAAACAAGATAAAAGTTTCAAAAGGAGAGGAAAGTATGAAAACAAAAAGAAAGGTTAAAGCTAAAGTTAAAAAAAATACTTGAGTGATTATAATGATAAACTTCCACAGGTTTCCAATAATTGGCCCAGACAGAGTGAAATGCGTGACTGTAGGCCTATACTATGGTAGGAAAATCCAATTGTTTAATTGTAAATTTTGGGCCCTTCAGAATGTCGGAAGATCCACGCAAATTTTCATTTCAAGTCGCATTTTGCCAATTTGCGCGGCCCTTTGATAGTAAACAGCAGTCTGCTGGGGCGAACTGCTGGCGTGAACATCATGGCGCAGCAACACTTTGGTCATGCAGCAGCTGGACGAAGTTCAATTTTGAGTTATTTCAGTCCAACAGAAAACAGGTAGGTCTATGCAATCCGAACTGATATTAAACTGGGAAATTCTAGCGTAAAAACCAAATGTGGGCTAATATAGTCCGCAGCTAACCTCATGTGGAAATGAACATGCAAGATCCGCCCAATTTCTCAAGAATAAAAAGGACCGTTTGGCATGCAACTGGTGTCGTACTTCTGGGACTCCCTGCAACTTTTTCAGTTCGGTGAACTTAACAATTAATAATTTTAAATTAACCGAGTCAATGCCATTAAGCCAACCTCCGATTACAACAAACCATTAACAACGGTTTGTTGCAATAGGTGGTGGGTTTAACACGGACCATATTACAAGGTCAAAATTGTGCGCAGTGTCAGTATAGTTCAATAAATGGTTAAAAATTCTTTCACTTTGTTGTGCTGTAATCTTTCAAATCAAATCATCACTGCTAATGTCGACTCAGCCATGTTATAATGGAATGTGATTATCTGTGAACGTGACATCAGTTTTTAGAACCAACTTATCTAAAGTCTATATTCAAGCTTACTAAGAAATCATTTCAAAGTCGCTTTCACTTGCTTGATCATGCAGTATAACAAGTGTGACGCAAATTGGAGAGCCAAAAGGTCTTTGACAAAATATTATGCATACTATTATTAATATGGAAAAGTGGAAAGGAAACAAGTTTTATTTCCTGGATCATACAATATACCGAAATACTGTATGAATTTTACCAGCAACTCGCCTGTCACGAATTCCCAGCAAGGGAAATGTGTTATACAAACTGAAGATTTAAAAATAGATAAATAAATACTCTCTCTAACCAACAACCGTGTCATCAATAACTCAAGTATCAGCAATTGAAAGCAGTCTGTATCTTTGACGTATTCACCTATTTACTGAACAAATACAGGACCTAGGTCTTATTAACTTACTTCAACACAGTAACATAGTATCAAAGATATTGCGCGCTGGTGCAAGGACAAAATTCTAGATAAAAACTTAACACGGCTACTATGATATGAAGCTTGTTTATTTATTTCACAATAAAATTAACTTCAATATCTATAAATAAAAAACGTAAGTCTTAAATTGTGTCCAGCATGATTTTAATTACTTTGCTACAATTGTAGAATGATTTATATACATATTATGATTACTGATGCACTCACGGATCTATGTACATCACTCCATTTTTACACTGAACATTATAGAATGGCATAATTGTACTGATCAGATATATGGTCATCAAGATACACATCACAATGTACAATTGGGGTCAGAAACTAAACACCTGGTCCATTACTGGTATGGCAGTGAATATGTTAGTAATACATAACAGTAAGTAACCCTTTGCCCCTCCATATGGTTTAAACGAAAACTGTGACAGTCCCATGCTCAACCGACCTTCTGTGCAGAAACCTAGACTCGATAGAGGAGTATAATCTTGGGTACATGAAAGTGCTAGCTTTAAAACTTTGAAATTATCATACGGAAATGAGAAACCAAACAATCGCTCTGTGACCCAGGGAATCAGGTCAAAAATATCATTCTAACTTAACCCAGACCTGATGGAGTACCATAATCTTATGCACATGAAAGAGCCAGGTTTAAAACTTTTTATTCCCATTTGAAATTCATTATAACGATTATGTGATATTGGGAATCAGATCAAGGCCGTTCATCTTCAAACTCAAACTACACCTTATGGAGCTGTATAATCCTATGCATTATAAAAGTGCTAGTTTTGTTTTTTGTTTTGTTTTTTAATTTATGCGGAAATGGAATACAAAATTGCCACTCTGTGACCTCATGAATCAGGAAGAGGTTGTCAATCTTGTGAACTTAATTTAGACCTTACAGACTATAAGCTTGTGTAATGTGAAAATGCCAACTTCAGAACTTTTTAAGTAAAGCAGAAATGAAATACATAATAATTGCTCTGTGACCTTGGAAATGGGATCAAGGTCACCCATCATGAACAGATTTCATACAGGCCCATCCGAAATACATACCCACTATGTTTGAATACAATCTGGCCAACAGGTTTTAAATAAGGAGACAAAAATGTTACTTTTTACAGTCGTTGATTTCTATTTAACCTTTCAAATTTTAAAGCTATTGGTAGTGCAGTTTACAGGAAAAAGACGAAAATAGCCTTAACACACAAAAATTATTTTAAAAAAGGGGAGAATCACAAAATGTGAACTACATGACCCCCGGTGACCCTGTATGCAATTTCAAAGCAACTGGACAAGTGGTTCTTCAGAAGAAATGTTAATCTTTTTGGAAAAAAAAAAAAAAAATTAAAAAATGCATAAAATTATTGCATGACCATCTTCTCAAACATGGTAGAAGACCACATGAAGACTATCCATGTGCAAAATTGAAACATTGCATGCAATTATTTTTGGGAAGATGTCAAAAATGTAAAAAATCTAATGGACATACAGACAACAGACACAAACAAGTTTCATAAGCTCTGTTAACCAAAGATTCAACAGAACTGACAAATCAATGGACCATGACCTGTTTAACAAACTTGGTAGAGATCCACCTCATGCATTCACCCAACCCAGTATAAAGAGATTCTGGCCAGCACTTTTGGAGAAAAAGTTCAAAATGTTACATTGTTCACCAGGAAGTAAGCTCAGATGACTTGTCACTACTCAGCTGTGCCAAAACAATGCTCTTAAATCTGCCGACATCTGCTTCTTTGTAGTGATGGTTACAATGGTAGTGAATCATATCTGATCATGAGCATGATGTTGCAGTTTTCCATCCAAACATGGTATTCTAAATGTTCTAGTAATTAAAAAAGTGTATTTAAACCTTTTTTAAAGGTAGGGAGGGAGGGAGGAGAGAGAGAGAGAGAGAGAGAGAGAGAGAGAGAGAGAGAGAGAGAGAGAGAGAGAGAGAGAGAGAGAGAGAGAGAGAGAGAGAGAGAGAGAGAGAGAGAGAGAGAGAGAGAGAGAGAGAGAGAGAGAGAGAGAGAGAGTATGTCATCATCAGGGCTATGTATTGCATGAGGGGATAGAAACTTGTGCGCTAACCTCTGATTTTCTGGCAATTTTCTTTTGAAAACGATTACTCCCCAAGAAATTAAATGATGAATAGTGACTTCGACAATGAACAACATTGGACAGCTCACCACCCTGAGAGGCACAGGGTTCATATGGCAAAAAATAGAGATGTTTGGTATTTACTTTTTAATAAACTGTTTACCTATAAATATGTTTGGGTAAAAGCATCAGAGTTGAAACAAGACAATCAGAATCACACAGGGACACTGTTCACAAAAAGATGACATTGCACTCATTCACATGCTTACACAAAACTATTTCTTAAATAATCATAAAATTGCTGGTTCAGAACAATATGTACTACTGCATTGTGTATTATGTTGTGACTCTAATTTCATAACGGCATGCTCATATCATGAGGTCTCCATATCAAAGGTTAATGAGAATACATATAATTTAACAATACAGATTCTCTTGTATTCCAATACTATAAATATAGTACACACATTTTACACTCACACTCAAGATTCTAGAGAGGCAACCATGTCACATCACATGCAATGAAGTAGTCTTATAGAGAGACCTGTTATTTAAGACAAATAATCTTTGGTCCATCTGTCATTTAACTTGGATTGGGTGGCCAAAAAGTGAGAATTGTGCTATCCCATATTCTGTTGCCTATACATGTAGTCTGTTTTACCGTCTGACCCCCTACTTCAATTTCCTGAACATATGTAATGCATACATATATACAATAAAACAAACTATTCACAAAATTTTTGTTTGAAATGCAGATTCATGAAATAATAAAAGCTGTTTTCACTTCAAATTTGTGTAAGGACATATCTTTTCTTTTAAGGGGCCATAATATATAACCCGTAATTGAACCCCTTTATTTGACTGAAAAAAACTGCCTTAAATAGAGGTTTCACTGTTCCTGCTTCTCCAATCAGGATTTGAGCACACATGATATAAATTCAGTTTAATTGTATAGCCTTCATCACAAGCACAATTGTGTGACTCCAAATGAAGCATGAGGACACTGGTGTGATATCTGCTGTGACATAAGCACAATAGTGTTACATTCCTATCACATTTTTAAGGCGATTATTGGGGAGCAGCTCACCACTGAATGACAACATAAACCACATATTTCATCAATCTTGTCTCTTTCCACCCCCGCCGTTAAATATATGCATTTCATGTGCATTTTATACCATGGACAGCATTGAGATGTTCCTTGCAAACCACTGTAGAAAGTACTTGTGTCACAATAGTGCGACATTTCTATCACACTTTCAAGGCAATTATCGGGCAGCATCCCATTGAGTGACAACATAAACCATATATTTCATCAATCTTGCCTTTTTTCACCCCTGTTGTTCAATATATGCATTTCATGTGTATTTTACACAAGGGACAGAGTGGATGTTTTTTGTAAACCACTGCAAGAAGCATCATTGCAGCAGGTTACTAAACTCAGAGGAGATTGTATTCCCAGAATGTGACTCAACATCAGACTACTGAACATTTTCAACCTGCATCAAACCAAACTCTGATCATGTGGACGAAATGAAGATAAAAAAATTTACCTGCAGAAACAAAGAAAAGAACAAATGTCTCAGTGGAAACCTGTTGATGGACATGTTTGCATGACCACGAGTGAAGGGATCATTGAGCTTGTGGGGTTTTCTGTACTTGCCATAGACATCTGGGTGATTAGATGCCAAAAGAAAACATCCATCTGTAGTAAGTATACAGGTACATGTACATCTCCAGTTCTTCTTCTGACAAGGCAATCAAAATTGTAATCAATTCTAAGTTCATGACAGCTTTAATTTCTCATGGTCAGCCAAACAGTAACTGCAAATACAAGGTTTGGTCTCTTTCATACACTTGTTTATTATGTATTCGGAACTTCGAATATATCTTGTTTACTGATTTTAAAATGATAAAACATTTACATGTCACATTACTGTCATAGCCCCTGTAGCTATATATCATAATGTCATCCATGCACAGACTTGACCTGTTTTTACCGTAGAAGCCCAAATATTCCTGAGGTACATGTATTTAATTTCCATAATTTTCCCGAGGATCACCGTTCATGAATATAAAAACCAGGAAATTTTCACACAGCATAAAGGCAAGTTACGTTAGGTCTCTTCTGATTAATAAGGCTATTAAAGTATGGAACCAGCTCTAATGTTTGAAGAAACTAAATTTTAAACAAGAGGCCCATGGGCCTAATACTCTGCTGGCATCATGGCTATATTGCACCTGTTCATTTCAAAGTTGTGAGTCCTCAAGTGGCTTCTGAACAGGTAAAGCTCATGTACATTCAATGTAAAAATTGTACACTAGATGGCACTGCGCACCACATGTAATCATAGCTTATTTGTGCAACTCCTGTGAAAATTGTTGCATGTGCCAAGACAACAAGGAGTGAGTCCTTAACTTTATGTCCACAGTGACCTCGGGACAGAAGATAAAGGACACTCAGATTATGTAATACAATAGGCCCATAGGCCTGCCTGGTGCTGTGCTGACATTGCCATTAAAGTCCAAGCTACACCCTGCCATTACAAAATCACCTCTTTCAACTTTACAGGCATGGTGACCTCACAAAATAGGTCAAGGTCACTGATATTACATACAATTCTAGCTTTGGACACTGTCTATATATCCTATAACTTTACCAAATCTAATCCATTTACTTCTCCAGATATGGAATTTTATATTTTAAAACACATTTTGGCTCATAATTTCCATCAAATTATAGCTGGCACCACTAGTATCATTAGCAACTTAGACTTTGACCTCCAACCCAATCCCACCAAATTTGGTAAAGATATGCCACAAATTAAAAATGCTAGAGTGTTCACAAGATTTTCACATTTTAACCCTTATAAGACATAATGTAGGTGCCGCCACCAATATTGAAAGGGGCCTAGATTTTCATACACCCTATAAGTCCTGAAAGTTATATTGGGCTAACTTGAAAACTGTGGATGGTATCGCGCTAACGAGCACAACTTTATGGATGGACATCAGTTGTCGCATTAGCTATGTGACCTTTGGTCAGCAGTGCTAAAAATACCAATTATAGTGATTGTATTAACTGTGTTGACAGCTTTGCACTTGACATGTGGGTCATGTGACTGTAGCCTAGGGCTCAAGTCTCGGTGGATTAATCTACTATTACCAAGAGACTTTGTGGGTGCATTTTTTGTTCAGATTGGGGATTTGGGAAAATAAAAACTGTGAAAGTTTTATTTTTAATCAAACTCGGAAATTTTATGCTCAGGAATAGTTGTGCTGATACAGTATAATGCTAACTCCATATCTTTGGTAGTCCCAGAAGTCATGGTTTGTGAGGTCAGATCCAAGCATTAAGAAGTTCTGAATCAAACATCTGCCAGCGGTGGGAGTGATGTATAAAAGTAATCAGCCCCTGATCATCTCAAAACAATATTGTCAGTAAACATTCACAATGGCATTTCAATGTTTCATAATGAATTGAGTCGTCAACCTGCCAGCAGACTAGTTTCTGAAAGCCCTCATTTTGCATCATTCACATGAATACACACTGCTAAGAAACTTCTTTTTTTCCAAAGTTGTTGGCACATTCTAAGTTTACTGTTTTCCTCTGCGACTTTTTCTTTTCATATCAATGAAATCATAACGTCTGGAAACAACCTGGCAGATGCAGGAACTATCCAGTGATGTATCCATATATATCAATGAAACTTCTATCAGTGAGTTAATTAATCAGGAATAATCTGCTGCTATGGTAATTTATTAATAAAACATTCTCTTGCTTGTGATCATCATTTAACATCCATGCCTCAAAACACAAGGAACCAATCATCACTGTCATCATAACTCAAGAGTCAACTGTCAATCCAATCCAATCCAAGAACAAGACTGTATGGATCAAACAGCTGCACACATTACACAACCACTGCATGCAGTAAACACACAAAACATCCACAGGCAGCACTCCAGCCATTTCCACATATCAGCATTCAAAAACATTTCTACATAATCAAATACTGTACAAACAATCAAGCAATTTGTTACATATTTTCGGTAAAAATAGTCATCTTTAAATGATTTGTGAACGGTCAACATTCACAATATTTTATGCAGTCTCTGAATGGTGTTTCAAAACAAATCGCCCTCATACTACAACACATTGTGACCATCTTATATACTGTTGTCATAGAAATACCATGGCTGATAAGCTGGGCCGTCCAGCTGCCCACGGCTCCATATCCTCTAAAAGTGCAAATAGTCTGGAGGTATTTAACTTTCCGAATTGTCCCCGATAAACCATTCAGAAAAATAAAACTGGGAAATTTTTTATGGTGACTGCTAGTTATACGTGGTGGCAAGAAGCAACATGTTTTCAGATCGGGAATAGAAGCCTAACGAAATCTTAGTTCTCCCTTTTGTCCCCTTTTTGCGACGATCGTGCGCATGACTGAATTCATAGTTACACTGGCCTGCTGTTATCAAGTGGGACACCTATGGACACGCCATCGTGACCACAGCGGAGGCTTAACTGTGAAACCGTGGAACGTCACCCCAAACATCCATGGATATTTGTCAAGATTCAACAATTTGCACCTATCAGTGCTGCCTGGTACCTTGCAATTGCACACAGACATATTTCAGGCACAGTACAGCTTTAACTCCTAGCACACCTGTTTCGAGTGTACTGGAATAGCACGTCATTGCTATTTGCCACCAATTTCGAGTAGACTTGAACTTTTGAAGTGGCTGATTAAAGGCCTTGTCAAGTTCCTGGTGTTGTTGTTTATCTTACATGCAAGCATGCACATTTTATTGTAGAGAAACATCTGTTCTTGCCGATGGCTATTTCAATTTTGTGTTAAAAATGAATCTTTTCCTTCTACGATGATTTAAGTCAATAATCAGGCCGTTGTTTGTGACAATTTGAATGATGTAACTTTGCAAAACTGCTCAAAAATAGGGTGATTTCATCGTCGTGGTCTCGATTTTTTTTTCGTGTACCCGCCATATTCTTCACATTGTTAGAATGCTGAGAATCTTGTCTATTTTACGAATAAGCTCTCCCATTGGCTGAAACAAAAGTATTTTAGGGGAAACCCTACCAATATTGCCTCTATTTGAAACAGATGGGTCATTTTAGTCCGAAACTGCCGAAGATGATTCTCCGGAATATTTTAGGTCAGTCAGGGGGCCAGAATGGATCACATGGTGTTCCCCGTCCAATCAAAGGCATCATTTTTCTATCAATTATTCGTTCGGGAGAACTTACTACCTCGTGTTGTGAAGTCTGGCTTGAAAGATGGGCGACATTTGTATCAACACAAGTGACGATTACCGACAATTTATTAAAGCAAGAAACAAAATTTAATGCTGTAAATTGGTCAGAATGATGACATACTACCAGTCTTCGCATACAATAGAGCAGAGGGTTCTTTTTTTTTTTTTTTTTTACAGAAGGAGAATAAAATATGCCACACGCAAGTAAACAAAGCTCGGGTAAAAATACCACTGCTGCACGTGTTGATCATGTTGACAATTTATCAGTGACTCCAATAAAGAGCGTTTATCAACTTTAATGCAGCAACAAACAAACTCTACCACTATAATTTTATGACAATTATCACACACAACCGATCTTAAGAAAAAATTAAAGAGGAAACATTGTTTATGACGCTAACCAAGGAAAATGCACGGACCGGAACCCATGCAATTGTTTTCACACAGGCTTGACCGTTTTGATCAATTTGTGATTGAGATCAATATTTTCACTTTGTTAGGGTATAGGACACGAGTTTTTGTTTAAATTGACAAAGAAACCACATAGAAATGTAGAGAAGGTCTTGCTCAACATGCGGATCATTATGCATGAATTGCAAAAATAAAAAAAGTTACGGCTCTTTTACGCCAGCATGTCACATGTGCAACAAAACAAATAATGCCCAATGGCTGGCTGTGCCAGATCCCCAAACTGCCCAGAGTGCTAGGGGTTAACTTGATCAAAATCACCCTTTCAAACTTCCCCACTTTCTTCACGTCTATACACTTTAATATGACTGTTGATGACCCACTGATAGTGGTGTCCCACTTCCCGCGAAATACTATTTTATTGTGTCACACGATCCTGGTGGTCAAAATGGGAAAACTAAATTTCGTTAAGCTGGTATGGGGGGGGGGACCCCAAATTTTCATTCTCAACCAAGTCGGGAAATTTTCCACTAAATACAGTACACACTATCAACTGTAGACATGATGATCGATACTTTCTATACTTCTTGATGTAGGTTGGTACTTTATACCGTGAATTTTCATGGCACAGAATGCAGAAATTGGATGCCGTTTTTTAGAAACATAACTGATCAATGAATTGAATCTGATCATTACCAACTGGAAAGGAATCATTAATAAGATGGAGATCATATTCTAGGCATCTTCCCTCATAAAACAATATTTTTATGTCAGTTGAAAAGAACACTCTTGGGAAACATTTTCAGAAATCGCAGACTGCACATTCACTTTCAAGTTCCCTGGCACTGCTGTCTCACATTGTCATCCTGGAATGGTACCATTGCAGAATAATTTACAGGTATCAAGCATACAATGTATATTGCAGCTTGATGTCAAGACTACTTGAAATCAAATAAATACAAGCTCTGTATGTACATGTACATATTATCTTCACAGAAAACAAAACATTACACCATGTGCACTGTCCTTTTCACACTGATCACAGACACGGTCATACATAGGCACCTAAATTAACCAGAATTCACATGGGGATTAAATACCAATAGCACATTTTAGAAATATGAGCTGTTGAAGATGTAATCACAGACACTGTCATACAGAGGCACCAATTTAACCAGAACCCACACACAGATAAATAGAATAAATTTGTACTATGAGCTGTTTTTGAAATGTTACATTTCATGTTTCTTGCTTTGTTCCGAGTTCCGTAGTCATGAGAATCATGAAGGTGTGATGCTTTAATTCCATGGTACCAGTGTTTCTTTCCGGGTTTGTATATGAAGTCATGAAGATTGTGAAGTGTGATAATGCTGACTATATCCTACTGGTTTTGGAAGAGTCTCAGTTTCCCATCCATAGTTGCTGTCACCAACTAAAAAAAGAAAATACTGGTAATATAAGTGCATCAGAAAAAATTATCGAAGTTTGTTATATTATAAGCATACATTTATAAGTAAACAGTACGACTGGAATGAGAATTCAAACTTTATCATGATTGTAAAAACCATAGCTCACCCCACAAAACAAATTCACAGCCCTACGGCAGTTTCATCAAAAATATTTCTTCAAACAATTACAAACAAATCTAGCATACTAAAAATATTTATTTTTACCCTACCATCAACTGCTAGTATACAAAACATACATATACATGTACAGCAAAGCCTCTGGTGAGCATCTCCCTGCAGTGGACACCTGTGTACAGTGGGAACAGTTCTTGGGACCTATTTCCTATACTCTTCATGTCAATTTACTTCCTCAACTCGCTCACTTACTTTGTTTCGAATCTTTTTTTGGACTTTCCTAGTCTGACAAAAGTGCACATTTTGAAATTTTTCCTCTTCCGTACACTTCTGATTTTACACATGCCATCTTCCAAAGTACTTTGCAATAAAAAAAAAAAGATTTTTTTTTTTTTTTTACATTTACCTGTGGGTGTAATGGATGAAATGCCACATCTCCCACTGTGTCTGTGTGTCCCAACAACTTATGTAGGTAAGTGCCAGACCTGATGTCAAAGATGTAAGCCTGCAAACAGACCAACAAATCAGGAAGAGCTTGCTTGAAAACAAGGACTAGGTTTTGAAATAAATAACTTGGATTACTTTAGGATTTTTGCAAGTTTAAAACTTATAGACGCTATTAACACTCCCAGCTATCTTCATAGCATATGGTTTTAACAAGTTTTGTAAAAACAAGCTCCAGAATTAAATTGTGCTATTAGCAAGTAAGATTAACTTCATTTGGCACATATATAAATTGTAAAATATTGAAGGCTTCCGCTCCCCACCCACCCACACACTAATACTTCATAATAATCTAGTATTATGACTTCTTACAAATTTGAGCACTAAATTGGATTTTTTGGTAACCCTGTGCAGCATATCTGTAGTTCTGTGGAAAGTGAATCCAGAAAGCAAAACAGAAATGACTGAGGAAACTTACAGATCTGTCTTCGGAGCCTGTAGCAATGTACCTGGAGCAGGGACTTATAGCAACACCACAGGGATACACCCGGTTTGCATGGCCCTCATATCGCCGAACACACCTGCAGTGACCAAAAACAAATTTGTACTAAATGAACCTTCAAGTTACACTTGGCTGTGTATGCTCTATACATACAGCAGTCATTTGAATGTGGCAAATCATGCATTCAACTACAAGCTGCTTCTGGAAGAATGTACAATGTACAAACATGATCCATGTACTATTATGACATCTTTCTCTTTAAAGCAATGAAAAAAATCTTGAACATCATGGTTATGCTATCAGTTTTGCAATGTGGAATTTAGCAGCAGCAAATGGGGTGATCAGGGTTTCTGCCAGAGTTAAATTTTAGGGTACTCAAATAGATCATATTCTAAAGTAAAAAGTCTAAAAATAAAGACATTATGGGATATTTTTTGGTAATACATGTCCAAATTATACTTTTTGGCTAAAATTTTTGGGTAAGCAAGAGTATCCTTGAGATTTTTTAGGGTATGATATTTTACCCTCTGGCGGAAACTCTGGGTGTTATACAACAGGCAGTTAATATGCCTCAAACAGACAGTACAACACATTTTGTCACATGAGCAGGGGGTAAGTGATTAATTATTTTAAGTGTCCAGAAAGTTAACTTCATAGCATTCCATCAATGTAAAACTTAATCACTACTTGTCACAAATTATGTGTAACAATGGGAGTTATATAACAGTATAAGTATTTGAACATCCTTACTCTTGCCTTCTTCGCCACTTGTTTGCACTTTTTCACTGGCATTTTTTTTTCATGACATCGTGTTATGGACATCATAGAAACAAGAGGGCTGTATCAACAGCCCATCCTCAGCTGACTTTGACATTCAACCCATAATACAACACATTTTGTCAATTGGGCAGGGGGTAAGTGATTAATTATTTTAAGTGCAACGTCACCTGTTGAACAAATTAAGGTCTGGGGGTCCCAAGAAGTGCCACTGTGCAATTTCAAAGCAATTGGCCTGAGTGGTTTTGGAGAAGATTTTCAAGAAAAATCTGCAAAAAAATTTTAACAAAAACAATCCATAAAAATTCCAAAAATCAATGGAGCAAGACAACTTCAACAAATCGGCAAGAGACCCACCCAAGGTACATTCCAACCAAGTTTGAAGTAAATCTAGTAACAATTATGGATGGAGGTTGAAAATGTGAACTTCCATCGCTATCTCCATTGACTTACATAGTAATCAACAGAAACGAATGCCTTAACAGACAAGTACTCAAATTGAAAAATTTGTCAAAAATCATGGATCCATAGTAGCACTACTTAGTGAACAACTTTGTTTACCCCTCTCACAAGCTACAAACCCACTATGTTTCAGAACAATCTGACTGACAGTTCTGGAGAAGTAGAAAATAGCCTTCACACACAAAATGAATGAAAAAAATATGAAAAAATTAGCAGCCCCCACTCTTGACCAAATTGAGGTCTGAGAGTTCCCAGAAGTGTCCTATGCAATATCAAAGCAATGGTATATGTCCAGGGACAGGAAGTAGCAGGCCATAGCACTGGTCAAGAGGTATCACATGACTTCCTGTGACCATAGCATTGGTCAGAATACGTCAGGTGACCTCTTTTTTGACCAGTGCTACCCTCTACCCCTTGCCTCATGGCTTATGCCATTGGCTGAGCGGATTTGGAGAAGATTTTTTCAGATTTTTCCAAAAAATGTATTGAAAAATCTAAAAAATCATTGGAGCCTTACCATTTAAACACAGTTGGTACAGACCCAACTGAGGTACATCCCAATCAAGTTTCAGGTCAATCTGACTTATGGTTTTGGAGATGAAGTTGAAAATGTGAATTGTGGACAGACAAACAGACAGATGGATGACACACCGTACTATAACCTCAGTTGACTTATCAGCTGAGGTAAAAATGCCTCAAAAAGTGGAAACAAGCACTGATGAATTTCTATCACTGTTCAAGGTAAAATTGTAAGTTACATTTGATTAATGGAAGTCTTTGGTTTGTTATTCACAAGAAACCTCTGTTTTGTTCATTTGTGGGAAGAGCCAAATAAGCATAGCTATCTTTCGGTTGCCTAGTAAAACAACAACACATTGCTTGTGTGCGGCCATTGCACTTATGGAACAAGAGGATCATGATGATCATGTGCTCTGCTGACTGGAATCTGCTTTTACAGTATTGAGAAGAAGTTGAGAATGTAAATAAAACATTTAGTGCAACATATGCACTGTATTGCCATATATACATATACAGAGGCAGCACTCACTTACAGTTGCAAAGTTTGATATCCCACAACTTTGTTAAACATTAACATATCCACATTATTTTCGCAAACTTTCATTGTCTAAAGTCCAACTATATTCTGATGAAATTTTAAGCAATTCTGTTCAGCCCTTCTGGACAAGAAGTTGAAAATAGCCTTAACACACAAAAATTCATTAAAAAAATAGGAAAAAATCACTGGCCACTCAGTGGCTAAAATAAGAACTAGGTGACCATATGTGCAGTACCAATTTGAAAGCAATTGGCCAAGTAGTTCTTGAGATGAGGATTTTTTTTTTCAGAAAATAAATTTTAAAATTCATAAAAACTAGAAAAAATGACTGCATCATCATTTCCTTCACAAACTTAGTAGAGGTGTACCTGGGGAACATCCATGTGCAACATCTTGCGGTTTTTGAGAAGTAGTCGAAAACGTAAAAAGGTCTAACGACAGACGGATGGATGGACGGACAACGGACACGAAAGGATTCTATAAGCTCTGCTGACTAATAAGTCAGCAGAGCGAAAAATGAACATTAAAACTTTTCCTATTCTTCTAACACTAAAACAACATTAAAAGGTAAATATTTAGCACTAAATTTCATGTAAAACCAATCTTGCATAAGATACTCTATCATTTAATTTGGTCTAGATGCACAAACCTCCATGCATGAGATAGTTACCTGTTTGTGCGGAGGTCCCATAACTTAATACAGTCAGATGCTGCAGCTGTGACAAACAGGTCATAGGCGCTGGCAGGTTGGGTCACATAGGGAGACCCCTGCAATGTAAATATACAAATTCTGTTTAATATTACTTCAGACTGGAAGTCTGTAATTCAACAGCTATTCTCAACAACAGGTGACCTTGTATCTTCATGAGCAAATGGAAAATAAATATAAATTACAGCCATCTTCCACAGCAAGATTGATCTGTTAAGTAACAGATGTTGGATACCAACATGGTGACATGAAGACAGTCAGTCTTGGTGATACACGTAAGTAAACTAGTCTGCCAACCTGCCCCCCCCCCCCCCCCCCAGCTACCTAACACAAAGTTGAGTATATACGAATAGAGCACAGTAAGTACTTGTTCATTCCTTGACCCACACATTTGCATTTGGTGAAAATGTGCACGAGTAAATACTCGTCTGTTCCCTTCAACACACCTGCCCATCATGTAACTAGGCACTCACCTTGTACTGGCAGATACAGTGAACTGGGCGTGTGTGCACATCTGGCATCACTCGCACACTCTGTGACACATTCAAGTCAAATATCTCTATACTTTTGTTTGATCCTGCACACATGGTTAAATCTGGTTTATGGTCAGGAAAAAAAGGATAAAAAGAGAAACTTGTGTATTCAACCATATGAACCACTCAACAGAAATTTAACTGTTTTTCTCCTGAAACTAAAGTACATGTATCAACAAAACATCTGCATTTCCCTGATAATTAGCAGCCTGTGAACAGAGGATGCTAATTTCAGCTATCATGGTAATACTGTAGTCCTTCTTTGAGAGACCACCCAAAGGGTAGGTCTAAAAATAGTCACACAAAGCAGGTGTTCTCTCACTGGATGTAAAATAACATAGAAAGTATACTTAGGGACCTGATGGATGTGGTCCTAAAAGGCAAGTGGTCTCTGAATGGAATGGTCTCTCAAAAGAGGGACTTCTGTAATAAGTCCAGGATAAGAAGCCATCACAACAGCTCCCATAATATTGCTGCTGATAATCTATCACTGGAATCCCAGAAAATAGCAATTCAAGGCCTCCAGAGTCCTGATAATATTGCCATCAAAAAGGATACAGGAATGGAAGCCATTAACAGCAGAGAAGGCAGTAATTTGTTGGGCCTGGTCCATCTGCCACGACTTCACCAACTTGTACCTGTTGTTGCTTAGGTACCTGTAAGTACAACAGTCTCATTTTCTAGACACTCTAGCTGAAATAACTTTAGTGTGTTTTGTTTCCACCTTAGTTTTCAAAAGACTTTAAACTGCATCTTTATGTGTATATGTACATATAGTACACTGTATGGATGAGTTAGTACTGACAACTGTTTAATTGTTTCAGTATCTGAACATATTTGTTTTGATTATGAATTAAACCGTGACTACATGTGGAGCTAAGACCCAGACAAGAACAGGCATGTCATATGTGCAGTACAAAAATTTATCTTGTCAGTAAAATATTGAAAACTGATAAAAAAAAGTTCTGCAAGTTGAAACGTTGTTGACTTTTCTTCTGTTTCTGAGTTTAGAAAATCACTAAGCCTGTTAAGCTATTTAAAAATTGGTGTGACCTGATACCCCCCAAAAATCACAGGCACCAATTACAATTTATCATGTGATGTGCACTAGATCAATAAAGTTGACCTCATCTGAAAGACAGACCTATACATGTATACTTATGCTCCAAATGATGAGAACACTGAACAATCCACTGTAAACCAATGTTTATTACCTTTTTATATCAGACTTGCTGGTATCCAGTGAGTATTTGTACAGGTAGAAGGAATTTCCAGAAGTCAAGACAATGAACTTGTCCATGTAGTAGAACTGTGCAAACCTGACTGACCTAGTGAAGCACGGGTTGTCCTGTGGTGAGCAATCATTTGTTGGAATCAGTATGATAAAGTTTTGAGTAATTATATGATATCAAGTATACAGTGTGTATTACACAGCAAGACTAAAAGCTATTTGCATTGTGGAACCTTCTTTCAAACCCAGACTTAGTATTTTCCCCGTTCAATTTTACATACTTTTTTTTGTAAATATTTCCATCCTGCAACTTGGAAATGTGCTGGTGGCACAAAAATACTTTAAAAATGATCAGTACACACTGCAGTCACTAGTAACTAGTCTTGACATTAAATTGATCATTTTGGCATTTCAAGTCCTTTCCCAGCGTTATATAGCATTAGTCGGTGTTACAGACGCTGGCTAACAGTGACCAATGCATGGGTATTTCCTAGGTGCAATTTTCCATACTTTTAGTTTTTTCTTGAATATTTTTATTCTGCAACTTGGAAATGTGCTGGTGGCACAAAAAAAATCTACAAAAATGATCAGTACACACTACAGTGCAAGGTTGATTTAACAGACACTAGCTTAGCTGACATTTCAATTTATCAGACTTGCAAAATAAAAAGTCTCCATAAACCCCAAAAGACTTGACATTTAAACTATTAATTTACCAGACAATCAAAATCTGCTGATGAGACTTTTGTTTAAGAACAAGAATTGAACAAAATGTATGTTACTGGCTGAGGAAAGATAAACACCTTGCTTGGCTTCTGCCCTCCTTCTTTATTGGCATCAAAATTATTGTTGACGGTTTTTAAAGTCATGAGAGGATCAGGGATACCCAGGGACCAGACACTGGCTGTCTTGTCATCACTTGATGTAACTATCCACTTGTTGTCATGGCTCCAGTCAGCATGGGTGACACTGCCATTGTGACCTGCCACACAGAAACATAGGATACAAGCTACACATAATACATGTACTAATCATGATCTACATTGTACTTTAGATACTGTTGATTGCTTCATGTTTGCTATGTACTTATTCTTTACATATTTGGCAAATGGTACAAAACCATGAGAATAAAACTGCGATGAAAATGTACTTTCACATGGGTATAATAAGAACCCCCAAAATGGCAAATTTGAAACTCCAGTAAAGTGCTCAAATTAAAAAAAAACAAAAACATATAAATAAAAAACCCAACCAATTTTATACGCAGAATTTGAAAATAAAGCTATCTACAGTACTGCTGTTAAGCCTTACATTTACATAACCCAGAAAGACAGGTATAGCATGCCATGGGATATGCATGTACACATGTACATGGTATCTCTTTGCATAGCATGTCACTGGATATACATGTATTTTATCACTTGGCATAGCATGTCACTGGATATACATGAATGGTATCACTTCTATATGGCATGAGGTGTACTTACAAAAGTATAATCACAAAAAATAACTTGACTAAGTTGTATATCAATTAGATTAAGTTGTGAGGAGTAGAAATGCTGTATGTGTTTAAATGCTTTGCTTGTTTCCGATGTGTCAAACCAATTCACGGGAGGATGCAAATGAGTGAGCATTAATAAAAATTGACCAAAAATCTTGAACCAGACTCCATACAAATGTAGTTCCAGAGCATGCTTAAACTCACAATCAGCTCAGCTGCCCTGCCTACCTGTGAGTGCTGGGCCTTTGCCTGACAGTGGCACCTTGAAGACTTGAGCTGAGGTATTACCCAGACCACAGGCTAGGTGGTGGCCATCCTCTGCAACCAGATCCCAAGACTTATTTATTACATGTACATGTCCATAATTCAAGCACAAACCCCAAACCTATGCACAAATTTGGCACATAGAATTGGATGCATACATCAGGAATATTTTTTTACAAGTCACAATTACAGTTGCTGTGAAATTACTTTGACTAAAATGTCAAGTATTTGGTTTAATATTTCTCATTTACACACACTGTGTAAACTCAATTGGGATATCACCACAAAATACAAACTATCACTTTAAAATGAAATTTAACTTGTTCGTCTACAGACCAGTTTTGGCTGATCTGCATTCATCTTTTATCTGAACTGTCAATTGGGTCAGCTGCTGAGTTTGTGGTTTCAAGCAGGTCTTACCAGAGAAGCATATACTGTTGATAGCGGTGGGCCTCTCTGCTACGTCCAGCTTGGTGTGCAGTGTTGTGGGTGCATCAGCATTCATGGGGTACTCCTTAACCACACGTTTACTGGTACTGCTACTGTACATAACAAACAAACATATAAACAACAATGAGCTGCAGTCAATCCTTAATCATTGTACTGATACCAAAAGCTAAATGGTCAAAGTGTTACCATGAAACATAATATAATGTTATAGCTGCCCCACTGTGCAGTCCTTATGATGCTGTCAAAATGAATTACAATAGTTTTGGAAATACATGTACCATATAAATTTTAATTTTTTTTTTTTTTGTCATCTAACGTGCAGCAAGACACGGTCTTCAAACTGAAACCAGGCTGAAGATTTGAGGCTGCTAAAGATGCACTGACCTTGAAGTTGGAGAACCAGAAAAAGATGCTCTTCTGAGGGATGATCTCCGACCTCCTGATACATTAGTCTTTGGTTGGAACATGCCAGTCCTTCAAAAACAGTCCAGATATCCTGGCATAAACATCTACCTGACTCTACACTATATACTCAGACTAGTGAATTAAAACAATATGACTAAGTAATAACTCAACCAATACATATAATTACAAATCTGATAAAATCCTTTCCAACTCAAAGTGAAATCAATCAAAAGTACCAATATGCAAATTGTTGTCTATGTCCAAGTTTTCATGTAACTTTCTCATTCAGTGCACACATTATAAATTGATAATATAGTTAAGAACTATCAGGGCACCTTGCCCCAAGGTCAAAAACTTTCCCTGTCAACAGGTTGACTGCATTGCACTCAACTAGTATTAAGGAAAGCTGTTGACTCAGTCTTATTCTAATCAGGAAAGGGTTAATGTATTGCACCCTGTCTGCCCTAGGGACAGCTGTTGACTTACATGTACTCTTGTTCTTATCCTGAAAGGGTTAATGTACAAGTATGTAATTCGTGAAATATATCGTGCCACAGATAATCATATCACATACATTTAAGATATAGAAAAAAGAAAAGAAAAAAAAAAAGAAAAGAAAGTTTGATTGCAGAATCTGTTACTCCATACATTACCAAGCATAGAACATTTCTGATTTGTACAAGACCATGATTAGTATATTTTTGCAAAATATGACAATGGACCAATATCAGGAATATGGAGACCCGTTTCTCATAAAAGCAATTCTTTGATGGTCGGCATACTCAGAAGGGAAGGTCAAAGAAAATCAAAACGTGTGTACCTTGGGGCTGTTAAGTAACCTGATGACTTGACTCTATCCTTGAATGTCAGGGGCTGATTGTCAACTATTTGACCCTTCTTCACCAATCCAGCTGTACCTGAAAAAGGACCCACAGGCACATCATACAGGTGTACTGCAGCTTACATTTCTCTAGTATTGCTGAGACCACAGCAAATGATTTGAAATGGCATGAACAGTGTTAAAAATGAGGATCTGTCCAGCAGGTAGACAGTCACATGCTTCAAATGATACACTGACCTACATGTACCAATCAATATTTCACATTTCTATATAGATATACATTACACCTTTTACGACAACAGCTCATGTTATTTAGGAATATACAAAGTATACATATCATACATATATATGCCTGCCCTAACTGCACCATGAACAAGACAGCAATGTCTGGTTTGCCTGCTTAGCAGACTTCCGCTTCATTGTCAATGTTGAACTCCACCTAACCAGATATATAAACATACTTTTTTTTAGGTGTGCCCCCCAAACAACTTTTCCCAATAAACTTACCTTTGGAAGTCTTCTTTGGAGATGCTGTTTTCAGTGCCAATTGTGACTTGAGCGGGGAGTTATCAAATAATGGAGTACTGTTGAAGGAAAAATCATGCACATAATCACACTGCCAGTATTTGCTGCCCAATGTACATACAAGTTTCATGTGTAATGTCACAGCTTCATGTTGAGTACATATGTATCAAAATGCATATCTGACATTATAATGAGTCTTTTTGCTTTCTGGCAATCTTTATCAAAAATTGATGAGGTCAGCACAATCTCATAGTACTCAGTCCTACAAAATACTGGCATGTTTATGTCACTTGGTGGTACAGTATTTTTTCCTAAAGGTTCCAAAGAAAAGCATGCTTCTTTGGCCGTATATAGTACACATGGCCTATCAATTAAACAAACATATCACACACTTGTGACAACTGGCATTATAATTTAATTCAGCTCTACTATCCAGTACTCTGGGAGCCAATATGTAATAAATGTCATAACAGTAACATTATAATACAGTTATGTTCTCCATATCCATGGTTACATTGTCCTGCCCTTTAACTTTAAGAGGCCGACATATCTAACGCAGCAATCAGTTTTCGTTGAATAACAGAGCAGAGAGTTGGAACAGACATCAACTCCCTGTAACTTGTAAACATGAACATTTACATGTATGTTCACAATGGAGTTGGACAAAACTCGCTCACCTCTGAGAAGTCCAGGTACGGACAAACCGGTCAGGCATTTTGGCACATTGTGCATCTCCTTTCATCAACACTTGCATTGTTTTTCTATTTTTCAAACATTTACTGTGCATATATACCAATAAATGCTACAAAAAAATCTCAGCTGATGGCATAAGAGGGCTCCGAACTTGGCATATTTGCCTGGAATCCTTGGCTGACCCTGATAGGGGACTCTTAGTATAGGCCTGTACATTAAAGCACAAAAACATGGATGTGGATGCTGTTGTTTCAGCTTCATGCAGGTTTACAAATGATACAAGCCAATTTTCCTTGACTTTGATTGAAAATTAGTGTATTTATACAGTTATACCATGTCAAATTGGGGTATTTACCAAAAACACCAACCACTGCATATGTAAAATTTCCTGACAATCTTTCAATCAATTTCACCTGTCCTGTGGATTCCCTTTTTGGGAAATCAGCGACACAAAACAGCATATCTGTTCATGTATAGTATCACACATTCTCATGCCCAAGATGTGTACCAAAATAAATATCTGATACAAAGTAAATGCAAACACATTTCATACTGACAGGAAGGTACAAGGATAGAGCTCAGTTTACCTGGACAGCACACTCAGCACAATGTCTGCATCTTCGGTGTCCATTGATGTATTAGCCTCTTCATCCACACCTACACCTGTTCCAACTCCCTTCTCCCCTGGAGAAGGAAAGCTGGTAGCACCTTCAGAAATAGGTGTAGTGTGTTTGCTCTTGGAGAGCCGCTCCTTCAGCTGATTGGCATCTTGTTGATTGGGGTGCTGAAGACGTATAACATTGACCTCATTCTGGAAGAGGCTACCCACTACACTCCATACCTGTTGTTACCATGGCAACAAGACATACAGATCAGCTTCATGTCAGTATCTTTGTATGGAAATCTATTCATTCTCGTATTTTGAATTTTACATGTTTAAGAATTGGATACGAACAAGTTTCCTGCCCAAATGACGGAGAGTCAAGTACATGTACTAAGCAATATACAAAGAACAGATACACTGATGGACTGTCACTCTTGAAATATCATGTTCATTCTGTGGGCACAAATACATCCTTTTAAACTACTAAACACTTTCACAATTGCTATCATAAGGTGTACTTTATGCATGACTGTGCTGAGATTACACAGCTTTGTATGGAATTGCTTCACATGAGACAAGGCAACTGTTACCTGATCTTCATCCTGCATACTCTGAGCCAGAGTGAAAGAGCCAGCTACAGAAATGACTTTTAGGGCATCTTCCATAATACTGTTTGATACCATAGGATCTGAAACATGAATTGCCTACATATACATCTCTGAAGTGTCCCTGAAGGACCAAATTGAGCACACAAAAAGAAACATAACATGACACAATTCATACATTACAGTGACTGTTGGTGCTATACTTGACATATAAAACAGTTAAAGTAGAATGAATATGTCCACAACTGCTAATATAAGTGATGATCCATCACTTGCACCTTGTATACAATAGGTTGCCTGTGCTTGTCAACATTACGTAGCAAAAATTGTACTTTTCACTTTGTACACCAGGTGGTGCTGTGTTGCAGACAGCAGGTTTCCTGATTCTATGACAACCAGTCAGTATGAGTTTACTTTAAAAAAAAATACATGTAATTTATATGACAGATACATTCCCTATTTATGTACCTTGTAAACTGATGTATGACCATGGTTCCAGCGTGCGGGCATTAAACTGTACAATGGCAGCAGTAGTTCCAATGACTAGAAGTGGAGGATTCTCAAGCAATTCTCTGCAATATATAATAAACATCAAGACCAACACGATGAGTGCCAAAAACTATTCATCTTTATAAAATCTTGTCAGCAAAAGTAATTATAATCTTAAAGCATTGCAATCCCCTTTGCTGTTTTGATAACGATAAAAACAATTGGTTTTAACCATATTTTTGTTTTTAAAGACATGCAATAGGAAAGGATATTCTAATTAATCTCTTCAACATGAAAACTACACAATTCCACTGCACAAGCCTACCTTTACAAAAATTGTGATTCTTGCAGATAATATTACATGCACCTTAAAGCTACTTGGATTTAGCTGATAGTTTGTACAAATTTTGATATCAGACTTGCAGCAAACTCAAACTGTTAACCTTTTTTTGTTTTTGTGATACACAATTTTAAAACTGAAACTAATATTTTCCTTGATAAAATTCTACTGACCAAGAGTAAAATTTTAAAAGAGCAAGATGCTTTCTAGTTTACTGCAGACACATGCCCCTGCTCCTCATTGGATGTCACAGCATTCAAAATTGAATGATTTGAATACAAATGATAGGAGTATGAGACTATATTGACCACTTAATACAGTTGTGCAACTGTAAGCATCACAACTCCCTTTCACACATTAACCTGAAATCAATAAAATATCTGCTATGTTTTCTTTGAAAATGAATACTTAACAGCACTTTACAGCAAAAAAAGTGTTTTATTGGAAAATTTGAGACAGTCACTTTTAACCCTTAAAGTGCTGATTTAAGATTGAGTCAACAGCTTTCCTCGGGACACTTTGCGTGCATTGCACGCAAAGTGTCCAGAGAGAAGCTGTTGACTAAGACTATTTTTTGCTTTAGACAAGGCTTGCTCGTATTTGAATGAAAGGTATCTTCATGAGGAATTTGACTCTTTTAACCATCATATGTTTAATGGTAATGAGAAAGCAACTATAGCAGTGATTAGCACTTTTAGGGGTAACGTGTTATGTCATCAATTTGGACATATTCTTATTCCCTGCAAAGGCAAGATCACAATTAACTACTCATCAAATTTCAAGAATTGTGGTAATATATCACTGGCACATTTTGTACTTACTTGACCAGAGAGCTGTCTTGTTGTAGGAATGTGAGTTTGGCAGCACTAGCAGGCCTGGAAGCACTCTTCGGGCATGCGTACAACATGCCCAGGATGGCACAGCCAGCCTCAGACTCCTCCTCCTCTTCCCCATTTCCTGGTGCCACCTGGTGGCCATCTGGTCTTTGCCAGGAAGGGCGACTGCTGATGGTGACAGGACCTGGGAATAGGTTATCATATTGGTTAAATGAAAAGTATCACACACAACAATTATCCCCCCCCCCCCCCAAAAAAAAGACTCAATATCCAAACTGGAGTGATAAATTAGTTTATATAAATAAACCTGTAGTATCTAAATATGTACACCCAGTACTTTGACAACAGTGACCACCTTTTTTGGGTGACCACAAACATGGGCATTGGTACAACATCTTATAATTTACATGTCTTTAGCAGAGAGCAATTTAAGAGTCTGTTTTTCATTAAAAACTAACCTCTATTATCAGGCAGATCTTGCCGTTGGTTTTCCCGGTAGCTTTCCTTGACTTTGTTGACTAGCTTTGCTATATCTAGCTGGTGCAGACAACGGAAACCATTGCCATCTGTCAGGTCATACACACGTACCTGTATGTAAAAGGAAACCATTACTTAAATTAACATTTTATTTATGACACTCATTTCACATATATTGCAGCTTCAATTATTCTAATGCTGCACAAATAAAGTGACCAAGTATGTATTAGTTTACAGCACTAACCTGCATTTAGTGTATTTGACTTCCCCAAATATCTTATGTAACTACAGCCAACTTTGCTTGAAGAATGAAAATGTCTTTACCAGCATAACTGAAGTAATCGCATCATGGTGTTTTGATGCAAGTACCATGTTCAGCCTAAAATCAATTTAATGCAAAAACCACTGACCACAAATGTTGTGGTCAGTGGTTTTTGTTTCACTTGCTGTGAAATTAGTTGCTGTGCTTGATTTCTTCAAACATTTGACACTTTTTTGAGATTATGTAAGTTTGCGACACAGTCTTGGATGATAAATTGGTGATCCTAGTAGCATATTTACTTGTTGATTTTGGAATTCACATACATGTGCATGTATGACAACTTCCATTCAACCTTTGTTTTTTATTAAAGAATGGGGATTCACTTCAGTGGATCTGGGCATTTGCCATTTTCAGCCAGGTGATAAATGCTGAACTGAAGATGGCTGCCTCAGACTTTGCCACCCCAAATCCATAAACACAAAAAAATATTTAAATATTCCTCTGATGCTGCTGGCCTTTAAGCCATGATGGGAAAATTCTTTTCTCAAGAATGCTAAATCGATCCAGTAGACACTGTATGATCATAAATTTTTGCAAGGGATAAATATTCCAGAATTTTCCTGAGTACACACTATTCAGGAATACTAAACTTGTGAAAATTTTGGCAGATTAAATCTAATAAAGTCACAACACAAAAACATATTTTACATAGTACTTTAATTAGAATATAAATAGAAACTTCCACACACATAAATGGGGAGGTCTCATAAGATTAATACTTTTTTCCATGATGTCACTTCGGGAAATTCAAACTCTCAAAAATCTCTTTTGAGGCTTATTCGGGAAATTTTACACTCAGGAATAGAAATGATTATACAGTATATGCATTTCTCGTTTTCAGCTACATGATACATGCCAAAGGCTGCTGGTGGAAAGACCCAGGGCTTGCATGATGAAAAGCATAAACCAAGCTATGCCTCAATAATTACAGTATTCTTACAAATACATGAAAGCATAAACTATAGTGACTCATTTGTATTATACAATGGAATTGGTTTCAACAATATGTTAAAACATTGTATATCTGTTATGATACAATTTTTCAATAGGATAGTAAATCAGCACATACAGTGGAACCTGTCTTAAGGGACCACCCACAGGACCTGTACAAAATAGTCCTTTCTGACAGGTGGTCCCAAAAGGCAGGTAAAATTAAACTAAAATATTATTAGTAGGGATGTTGAGACTGGTCCTTTAGCAGAGGTTGGCTGATAGGCAGGTTCTACTGCATACATAGTCATGCTATCAAGAAGTTTGGATTACTGTTCTCGAATTCAAGAACATCTCACCTGGCCATCTGCTGTTCCCACAGCAAAGTTCTCATGAAGCGGATTCATTGTAAGGCTGATGAAGGGGTAGGAGGAGATGATGGTTGACTGGTACATTAGAGTGGAACTTGAAATGTCCCATATCTAAAAATAGTCACTGGCAGTTACAAAAGAGACACATGTACACATATAATATTAACAGTGTGTGTACACCGATTTCAGAAAAAAAAAGTACAGACCTGAAATGACAACACTAATAATAAATCTCAGCAAATTAGCTGTACAATCTGGTTCAAGTCAGTATGTTCTTCCCAATTACAAAGATTTGGGTTGAGCCCTTCCCCTTCACACTGACTCAGGTCTTATAACAGTTACCATCTATGGTCATTTTCTAAATATTCTTCAAGAAGTGTTTGCTATGAGAATCGCAGTTGTCAATGTTACAGTTTTCCTCTGGTATACCTCTGGTGCTGTGGCTCATTCTGTACATGAAGTTTTTTTTCCCCCAAACCTAAGATAACAAACAAGACATTTATCCATTCTTCACAGAACAAAAGTAGGAGAGAGGGTCATGAAAGCATGTAACATAGGTGCAGTGAAGTCACATGGCTTCCCTTGGATGCGTTTAACCCTCTCCCCCTTTAACTGAATGGTGGTCACATGTCATCTGCTTTAACTTTTTTGACTAATTTCAACAATAATGAAAAACAATTTTAGAACTGTACATGTAGATGACACCTGTCAAAATAACATCCCAGGTCAACAAGTTTTCCTTGGCATGGGTTGGGCACTCAAGGGTTACAAGGTTAATATTTGATATATGCTCTGTTCACCTTGAAGGTTCTGTCATCAGATGCTGTGACTAAGGTAGAGGTGTAGTGAGGGCAGAATTCAGCACAGTTGACTGTAGCCAGGTGTCCTTCCAATACGGCCTCTTGCTTCTCTTGCTGAAATCAGGACATATCTATCTTTACCAAAAGCCAATCTAAAGAAGTATATACAGTGTATGACTATGCACTATTACATACTGTAACTTGGCCTTGCCAGGTTCAAAGTTTTTAATAACACAAGACTTGCCAAAGGTTTCTTTATGAAACTGCTGCCTGCTGATCCTGAGGAACTTGACACCAATCTATGGGCATGCAACTTTCACCCAATAAAAATTACCAAACTTGAACATACCAGTGTCTTACATGTCATCTGCTTCTCTTTTTTTTGTCAAGAATGCAACAGGAGATAAGACAACAGATTTCCTTGCCAGACGACACATATACAGCAGTGCCTGCAATTAAAGACCACTGCTATGAGACACCAAATGGCATTTACAACCACACTGTCGAGGCCACAGCACACTGTATTGTTAGTAACTTTACCTGCAATTTATGTCCACCTGCTGTATATGTGCACTTTCAACAAACAGCAAGTACTACCATATATATGAAAATAAACTAACCTACAAAACTATAATTACCTCAAGACAGTGTTCAATTTCAAAGTACATAACACCATTTAATACACTTATAATTTTTGAAGAAAAAGACATGCCACTTCTGTAATTAAAGTCTCTCTCTCTCTCTCTCTCTCTCTCTCTCTCTCTCTCTCTCTCTCTCTCTCTCTCTCTCTCTCTCTCTCTCTCTCTCTCTCTCTCTCTCTCTCTCTCTCTCTCTCTCTCTCTCTCTCTCTCTCTCTCTCTCTCTCTCTCTCTCTCTCTCTCTCTCTCTCTCTCTCTCTCTCTCTCTCTCTCTCTCTCTCTCTCTCTCTCTCTCTCTCTCTGTGTCTGTCTGTCTTTCTTTCTTGTCCAACATTTCCTTTGAAAAGTATTACATGTAGAAACTCCAAACTTTACTTTTACCACAATTATACTTCTGTAGATGAAGTCAGGTCTTTTTATAATGAGAGGTCATGCTTTTCAAAATTATGCAAATGAGGGCTAATTAAAGTTTCAAATCTTCAATATCTTATATGTATAATAGTAAAATGTAGTTCCGAGTGTATTGGAGTTCGATCATATCAAGGCAAAGGTCATCTCAAATGTCAAGGTCATGTCAAGGTCAAAGGTCAGTTTTAGGTCAAAATGTCATTATAAAGCCAAAATGTCATTTAAAAGGTCAAGGACCACTTCAGGTAGAGGCCATTTCAAGGTCAAAGGTCACTTTCGATGGTGGCTTTCTTCTAGCCATAACTTGGTCAGTTTTTATCCACTTTTGATCATGTTGGGCTCAAATTGTAGCTATTGTAACACTGCACATTTTTTAAGTCTTGCCTTTTTATAATGAGAGTTCATACTTTTCAAAATTATGCAAATGAGGGCTTATTAAAGTTTTAAATCTTCAATATCTGCCATACTATAGTAGATATAGTTCCGAGTGTATAGGAGTTCGATCATAGCAAGCCAAATGTCATCTCAAATGTCAAGGTCATGTCAAGGTCAAAGGCCAATTTTAGGTCAAAATATCATTTTAAAGGTCAAGGTTCACTTCAGGTAGAGATCATCTCAAGGTCAAAGGCCTATTTCGATGGTGGCATTCTTCTAGCCATAATTTGGTCAATTTTATCCAATTTTGATCATGTTGGACTCAAATTGTAGCTATTGCAACACTGCACATTTTGGAAATTACATGTGATCCCTAAAGGTCAAAGGTCAATGTCATCTGAACCTTTGAAAGTTTCACTCAGCCATAACTTGGCCAATTTCCATCCAATTCTAATGATGTTGGACTTAAATTGTGGGTATTGTAACAATGTACATTTTTGCAATTTACATGTAACCTGTAAAGGTTAAAGGTCAAGGTCATTTGGACTTGAGGGAAATTTTCATCCAGTTGCAAGCTTAATGGAATGTGAAGTACCAAAGCACAAAAGTTGTATCATTTAATATTTACAACTTTGGAAGGAACACAGACAGATTTGCTTTGAAGCAAATCTTCCTTTCTAGTTATGTCTGTGTGCTAACACAGACATACTGTTTTTCTAGGAATTCTTTCTTTCTTTCTTCTTTCTTTCTTGCTTTCTTTACTGGCAAATTTGTCCGATATTTCATTTGAAAACTATTATATGTAGAAACTCCAAACTTGGCACAATTATACTTCTATAGATGAAGTCAGGCCTTTTTATAATGAGAAGTCATGCTTTTCAAAATTATGCAAATGAGGGCTAATTAAAGTTTTAAACCTTCAATATCTTGTATACTATAGTAGATGTAGTTCCCGAGTGTATTGGAGTTCAATCATATCAAGGCAAAGGTCATCTCAAATGTCAAGGTCATGTCAAGGTCAAAGGTCAGTTTGAGTCAAAATGTCATTTTAAAGCCAAAATGCCATTTTAAAGGTCAAGGACCACTTCAGGTAGAGGTCATTTCAAGGTCAAGGGTCATTTCATGGTCAAAGACCACTTTTGATGGTGGCTTTCTTCTAGCCATAACTTGGTCAATTTTTATCCAATTTTGGTCATATTGGGCTCAAATTGTAGCTATTGTAACACTGTACATTTTTGAAGTCTCGCCTTTTTATAATGAGAGGTGATACTTTTCAAAATTGTGCAAATAAGGGCTAATTAAAGTTTTAAATCTTCAATATCTTGTATACTATATTAGATGTGGTTCCGAGTGTATAGGAGTTCAGTTATAGCAAAGCAAATGTCATCTCAAATGTCAAGGTCAAAGGTCATGTCAAAGTCACAGGTCAGTTTGAGTCAAAATGTCATTTTAAAGCCAAAATGTCATTTTAAAGGCCAAGAACCACTTCAGGTAGAGGTCATTTCAAGGTCAAGGGTCATTTCAAGGTCAAAGACTACTTTCAATGGTGGCTTTCTTCTAGCCATAACTTGGTCAATTTTTATCCAATTTTGGTCATATTGGGCTCAAATTGTAGCTATTGTAACACTGTACATTTTTGAAGTCTCGCTTTTTTATAATGAGAGGTCATACTTTTCAAAATTGTGCAAATGAGGGCTAAATGAAATTTTAAATCTTCAATATCTTATATACTATAGTAGATGTGGTTCCGAGTGTATAGGAGTTCGATCATAGCAAAGCAAATGTCATCTCAAATGTCAAGGTCAAAGGTCATGTCAAGGTCAAATGCTAATTTTAGGTCAAAATATCATTTTAAAGGTCAAGGTTCACTTCAGGTACAGGTCATCTCAAGGTCAAAGGTCATTTCAAGGTCAAAGGCCTATTTCGATGGTGGCTTTCTTCTAGCCATAACTTGGTCAATTTTATCCAATTTTGATCATGTTGAGCCCAAATTGTAGCTATTACAACTCTACACATTTTGAAATTTACATGCGACCCCCAAAGGTCAAAGGTCAATGTCATCTGGACGTTTGAAAGTTTTACCTAGCCATAAATCGGCAAATTTCCATCCAATTCTAATCATGTTGGATTTAAATCGTGGGTATTTTAACACTGTACATTTTTGCAATTTACATGTGACCTGTAAAGGTCAAAGGTCAAGGTCATTTGGACTTGAAAATATTCATCCAGCCATGAGCTTAATGGAATGTGAAGTACCAAAGCACAAAAGTTGTACCATTTAATATTTACAACTTTGGAAGGCACACAGGCAGATTTGCTTTGTAGCAAATCTTCCTTTCTAGTTTCTTTCTTTCTTTCTTTACAGGCAAATTTTGTCCAACATTTCATTTGAAAACTATTATACGTAGAAACTCCAAACTTGGCACAATTATACTTCTATGGATAAAGTCTCGCCTTTTTATAATGAGAAGTCATGCTTTTCAAAATTATGCAAATGAGGGCTAATTAAAGTTTAAATTTTCAATATCTTATATACTTTAGTAGATGTGGTTCCGAGTGTATAGGAGTTCGATCATAGCAAGGTAATGGTCATCTCAAATGTCAAGGTCATGTCAAGGTCAAAGGTCATGTCAAGGTCAAAGGTCAATTTTAAGCCAAAATGTCATTTTTGAGGTCAAGGTTCACTTCAGGTAGAGGTCATTTCAAGGTCAAAGGTCATTTCAATGTCATAGGCCACTTTCGATGGTGGCTTTCTTCAAGCCATAACTGGGTCAATTTTCATCCATTTTTGATCATGTTGGGCTCAAATTGTAGGTATTCTAACACTGCAAATTTTGAAATTTACATGTGACCTCTGAAGTTCAAAGGTCAAGGTCATGTGCACCGTTGAAAGTTTCATGCAGTCATAACTTGGCCGATCTCCATCCAATTCTAATCATGTTGGACTCAAATTGTAGGTTTTGCTACACTGGACATTTTTATAAAACATGTAACCTCAAAAAGGCAAAGGTCAAGGTCATTTGGCGCTTTCAAAGTTTCATCTTGTCATAACTTGGTCAATTTTACTCCGATTTGGGTCCTGTCCAGCTTAAATTGTGGGTATTGTAACACTGTGCAATTTACATGTGACCTGTAAAAGTCAAAGGCCAAGGTCAATTGGACTTTGAAATTTGCATCCAGCCATACGCTTAATGTAATGTGATGTACCAAAGGACAAAAGTTGTAGCATTTAATATTTACAACTTTTGAAGGCACACAGACAGATTTGCTTTCAAGCAAATCTTCTTTTCAAGTTTGTTTGTTTCTTTCTTTCTTTCTTCTTTACCAGCAAATTTGTACGACACTTTTTTCTGACACTATTATACATAGAAACTCCAAACTTGGCATGATTGTACCTCCATACAAGGAGTTTGGTCATTTTATACACAGAAATGAAGATGTTTAAAACTATGTTAATTAGGGGCATTTGAAATTTTAAATCTTGAATAACTTCAAAGCTATAATAGATAGAGATGCCCTTCCAACTTCTATTCCTGTGTTATGAAATAGTTGTGCATTGCCATACTAATATGCTTTGAAGACACACACACACTGATTTGCTATGCAGCAAATCATCTTTCCTAGTTTTCTTTCTTTCTTCTTTACCAGTGAATTTGTCCAACACTTTTCTCGGACACTATTATATATAGAAACTCCAAACTTGGCATGATTGTTCCTCCATACAGGGAATTTGACCTTTTTATGTAGAGGAATGAAGATGTTTAAAATTATGAAAATTAGGGACATTTGAATTTTTTTCAATCTTGAATATCTTCAAAAGTATAATAGATAGAGATGTCATTCCAACTTGTACTAGGGGGTTATTGACCATTGCGCATCTACTGAATTTAAAACAAAAGTTGTAGCAATTAAAATTATGCTAATTAGCAGCATTTGATACTTAAAATCTTGAATATCTTCAAAACTATTATGGATGGAGATGTCATTTCAATTTTGACTGGGGGGGGGGGGTGTTATTGACCATTACGCATGTAATGAATGTAAAACAAAAGTTGTAGCAATTTAAATTATGCTAATTAGCAGCATTTGAAATTTTAAAACTTGAACATCTTAGAAACTATTATAGATAGAGATGTCATTTCAACTTGTACTAGAGGGTTATTGACTACAGCGCATGTAATGAATCTATAACAAAAGTTGTAACAATTTAAATTATGTGAATTAGCAGTATTCGAAATTTTCAATCTTGAATATCTTCAGCAGTATAATAGATACATATGTTTTTACAATTTCTACTTGGGGGTTGTTGACCATTGTGCACCGAATGAATTTAAAAGAAAAGTAGTAGCAATTTAAATTATGCTAAGTAGCACCACTGAAAATTTTTAATCTTGAATAATTTCAAAGCTTTAATAGATAGAGATGCCACTGCAACTTCTACTCCTGTGTTATGGACTAGTTGTGCATTGCCATACCAATATACTTTGAAGACACACACACTGATTTGCTATGCAGCAAATTATCTTTTCTAGTTTGTTAATTATTTGCACTGGTTTCATAAAAAGTTGACAAATGTCTTTTAGACTGGACAACCAAGCTGGGAACAAGTCACCAAATATGTGCCTGTAGTTTTTACACCTACCCTGGAGTCAAGTATCAGAACATCTCGTCCCACACACACTGCCACCAGCAAGTCATTAGGGCTGAAGCTACAGTACTGTATGCTACCCAAAGTGGTCCCAATTATCTGACCTCGAATCTGTTGTCCTGGTAAATGCAAAAAAAAAAAAAAGAAAAAAAGAAGAAGAATCTCATATATGTGGTGTTATTTTATATGTTTGACAAGTAACAAATGCTCGTTCTCATATTTTCTTTCATTGACACAAGGTATCACTGTAACAATTAACTGTACAATATGTAACACTGCATTGCAAGCCCTTAGTAAACTGTAGTGGTGGTGGATTTTTTCCTCACGTGATATTTACAGTTATGTTTATTACAGGATATATGTATTTAATATGGTTAAACCACGACTTTAAAATCTGGTTCCACCTAACTTGTGCTTCAATGAAGAATATGCACGAGAAGAATTCACATGACAGAATAACAATGAGAATTCTAGGAGTCTTTCATGTGAAATTCTGACTGTTTATATAGGATTATATATTTACGTCAGTTGTTTATTTAGCAATGCATTTTACAGTTGCACTTTTCAGTAGAGCACAGTATGTATCTCTCAGTGTATGAGTGTATTCTGACCTCATCTATGCATGCTTGTAGATTCACTCTCCCTGTGTTTTACAAAGGAAGGTACCCGGGTCAATATAACCAACTGGGATTAATATGTCACTGAATCATGGATTTTATGACATCACATAAGCAAAGTCATGAAAAATGTCATTCATCAAGTTGAAATCACCCATCGATGAAACACCAAGTTTCTCATGGTAAATCTTTGAGTATAGTTGAAGTGCTAGTGTCAAATTCAAACCATTATCTGCAAAATTAACCAATTAAGTTACTTTAACATTGAATCCATCAGAAATACACACCTCTAGTCACAAACATTGTGTGTATTTACACCTCTAGTCACAAACATTGTGTGTATTTGCACCTCTAGTCACAAACATTGTGTGTATTTACACCTCTAGTCACAAACATTGTGTGTATTTGCTTGTGTATTCAACTGGATACATATAAAATTGCTAACTGTGAACTCTCCTGGTCTGAGGGCACTTCAGCAGGCAATGTACATGTAAGTGTTTATTCCTACTCAGTCCTCATTACTTCTGTTGTTAAATGCTCAAGAAAGAGTTGTTTTAGTGACTACATTTATGTGGCAAATAGCCATGTATATTGTTGAAAATCTCTAAAATCTTCAAGTAAATGGTACGAGGCAATAAAATGGCAATTTATGGAAGCAATAAGAACATTGTATGTATAAGTGTTTCACCAGAGTTGGTGTAGAATTGAGTGTCTGTGCATGAACATGTTAATTACCTTTGATAACATGTATTTGTCATGGAGGCAATCTGTTTGGATCACAATTTATCTCTGATCATCATACATGTGCCTGTTAACCACAGATACTGCACACAGATATTGAAGGATGCCGACACATTATTGCATAATAAATTTAATTTACCTACTTGGCAATGAATTCTTCATGAAACTATTTATGGGAAGTATTTGAGTCATTGTTGCTAACCTAATACTTGGAATTTGGATTTTGTTTTCTTGGTATACATTATAAACTGATACAACACTTGTGCAAAGCAGGCCTTCTGCCTCCAATGCAGTACATAAACATCAGAACATAAAAAAAAACAGAGTTTGTTTTGCAGGAAAATACAACACCTGAAGTATGTGAAACTAGAACAGACTGATTTTCCAACAGAAAATCAAATGTCTCCCGGTGGAACACTTACTTCTCTGAATAAGCTACAGGTGATAACAAATTACAAATGACCAAGTTTGCTTGAAAATTACAATACTATTTTAGCTCTCACCTAGATGCATTACTCTAGCAATTTTCATCAAGTTCTTCAAGACTTATCGCAGAGAAACCAATTTCACATAAATGACCCTGTGACCTTGAGAATTCACTCAAGGTCATCCAAATACAATCCCAACCTATGTCTTGCCAAAATACATAATCCTACCACGTTTCATCAAATTCCATCAAGTTCTTCATGAATTATCGCATGGAAACCAATTTCACATAAGTGACCCGGTGACCTTGAAAATTAGGTCAAGGTCACCCAAATACAATCCCAACCTAGGTCTTGCCAAGATACATAATCCTGCCAAGTTTCATCAAATTCCATCAAGTTCTTCATGACTTATCGAACGGAAACCAATTTCACATAAGTGACCCTGTGACCTTGAGAATTCGCTCAAGGTCATCCAAATACAATATCAACCTAGGTCTTGCCTAGATACATAATCCTACCAAGTTTCATCAAATTCCATCAAGTTCTTCAAGACTTATCGCACGGAAACCAATTTCACATAAGTGACCCTTTGACCTTGAGAATTCGCTCAAGGTCATCCAAATACAACCCCAACCTAGGTCTTGCCTAGATACATAATCCTACCACGTTTCATCAAATTCCATCAAGTTCTTCATGACTTATCCCATGGAAACGAATTTCACATAAATGACCCTGTGACCTTGAGAATTCACTCAAGGTCACCCAAATACAATCCCAACCTAGGTCTTGCCAAGATACATAATCCTACCAAGTTTCATCAAATTCCATCAAGTTCTTCATGAATTATCGAACGGAAACCAATTTCACATAAGTGACCCTGTGACCTTGAAAATTACGTCAAGGTCACCCAAATACAATCCCAACCTAGGTCTTGCCAAGATACATAAGCCTACCAAGTTTCATCAAATTCCATCAAGTTCTTCATGACTTATCGCACGGAAACCAATTTCACATAAGTGACCCTGTGACCTTGAAAATTAGGTCATGGTCACCCAAATACAATCCCAACCTAGGTCTTGCCTAGATACATAATCCTACCACGTTTCATCAAATTCCATCAAGTCCTTCAAGACTTATGGCACGGAAACCAATTTCACATAAGTGACCCTGTGACCTTGAGAATTCGCTCAAGGTCATCCAAATACAATCCCAACCTAGGTCTTGCCAAGATACATAATCCTGCCACGTTTCATCAAATTCCATCAAGTTCTTCATGACTTATCGAACGGAAACCAATTTCACATAAGTGACCCTGTGACCTTGAGAATTCGCTCAGGGTCATCCAAATACAATCCCAACCTAGGTTTTGCCTAGATACATAATCCTACCAAGTTTCATCAAATTCCATCAAGTTCTTCATGACTTATCGAACGAAAACCAATTTCAAATAAGTGACCCTATGACCTTGAAAATTAGGTCAAGGTCACCCAAATACAATCCCAACCTAGGTCTTGCCTAGATACATAATCCTACCAAGTTTCATCAAATTCTGTCAAGTCCTTCAAGACTTATCGCACGGAAACTAAGTGTTGAAGAACCTGAACAACAACAACAACAACAACAACAACAACAACAAGCGGAAGAAACGGGCACTAAACCAATATGTCCCCCGGCTTCCACCGGGCGACATAACTGTTACTACTAAATTCTACCCAAATTGCTAATATCAGTGTCATCATTTCAGAAAATCATGTGATGAAAAAAATTTAACTGACCATGTCAGATTCCAATTTTGAGGACTAACCTGTATCAAGTTGAGCTCTGGCTCTCTCAACATTCCATACAATAACATAATCCTCTGCTGCTGAACACAACAACTTTGGCTGATGTCGGTGGCTGAAAGCAAGGGCACCGACAGGTTTCCTGTGTCCTTCAAGTTCCAAGGGCTGCAACAAAAATGTACATGTGTTTATCTGGAGTGATCATTGGTTTTGATTTAACACAGGGCCAGCACGTTTCTGTACATATACTTCATTTGCCTATATGTGTAAATCAGAGGAACAAGATGATCCATTTCAGAATAATTTGACATTGAACTCTTATAAGAGCTGTTTGTCACCATAGCAAGCATTAAAGGTTGTTTCACAGTGAAGTTACACAATACTTTCAGCAGCAGTCAGAAGGCTGCTATCACTGAAAGACTACATAGGTACTGTATTCTGAGGCCTGTAATATGCACCACCAGCTGTACAAACACTTTCCTGCATGGATATTATAGAATCCTAACCTAGATGTTTGCATTTCATGATGTATGAGTCACTTTGAGTATTTATTTATGTTTCTGTCACCTTGTTCATTGCACAACAGAACGCTTTTACCATTTACTGTGACAAAATGACAATGTGACACTGCAATGCATGTGAAACGGCTTCCAACATTTTAGAAAACAGTAGTATTTGTGGTCAAAGACAAATATCAATTTTTGATTTTATATAATATAACAAATATCCAGGTACTTGGTCCTTTTTAAAATGGTTGGAAGGCTTTAAATTGTTCCTTTCTAAGTTCAGTATTATTTTCACATTATTTATCTCCTTTCACAAGGTGAAAGAAGGACAATTTATGACTGTCAAATAGCAAAACTATGTAAGATTTTGGACTTGGCAATTGTCCACAAATGAGTAACTTGAAATAAATCTTACTATGATTGTTGGTCACATACACAACATGTCACTTGTTTCAGAAAAGAAGTACCTTGATTGGAATGCTGTTTGCGGCAGGTATATCAGAAACACACACACACACACACAAATATATATATAAACTTTAGTGTATTTTCTCTAGTCAATGTTTTGAAGCAGGTATGCTGGGAAACCAGAAACAGGCATTCTATCATTTTTGAGACGCCTAATTTATATAAGCATTTTTATTACATAAATAAAAAAAGATTTCAGCAATGATTAGGAAGATATTTTGCGAGGGAAGACCACAATGGCCTCCACCTCAAAAATCCAAATTTTAGAACATATTCTTACACCTCCAAAGCTGAAAAAAAAAACCAAAAGCACTGAGGATGAGAAGAGAATATTTTTTGATCCATCAGTTATGCACAATGGAGCCATTCGGTCTCAATGTTTTGGGAAAATAAGCATATTTGTATTGTATAATGCTAAATTTTTACCAGTTCTATGCTTGTTTTCCCATGACTGACAGAATGCCAGTGTCTGGAGAAACCTTTATCCAGTATATAACAGCTGCCACTATGACACGGGATGTCCAATTCATCCCAGTACCAAGCTCTATCCCAGCGAACATGGGGACAGTGCTATAAAATCACTAGGACTTCCTATGACTTTTAACTACAGGTACACAACCCCAAACATGGGACAGGTGTACCTAAGGTTGCAGGTGAAACTCACACGTGCAACGCACCTCGCCATCTGAGACAGGCGGGCCGTTTTTTTTTCAAACAGCATGTACTAACCCAGGCTGGCGCATGACTCCTGGTATCAACACCCGTTATTAACGTCAAACTGCACAATACAAGACGTTACAACAATTGTCACGTCTCAGAAGTACAGTGCTGCAGCCGTTATATTTTCAGTTCCTGAAGAGCCCCACTTAGGCGAAACTGGTCGAACTTTTTACCCTGCACTTCACGGAGCCTTGCCTTTGTTTTGTCTTTTTCATAATTTATATAAATAACATGCAAATCTGCAGTAACTTACATACCTTACAAGCCACATCCTGAAGGCTCCAAACACCTACAGAAGTACGTCCATATGGAAGGGCCAAGAAAAGTCCATCACATGCCAGTTGGATGTGACTAAGTGGGAAAGGTGAACGTATTGTGTGCTCATGAAAGCTGGCCATCAAGCTGCTGTAAGAAAGAATGAAATAAGAATAGTTATACAGTTAGATTTACAGTTACAAGTTTCATACACAAAGTTGTTTTCAAGTTATTACACACATCTTGTCACTCAGAGTATTTGGAATATATATATATATATTCGTATCCCAAAATGCAGACTACAGTGAGTGCCACTGAAGGCAAGTCACCTGAACCTTATGATTTTGATTTTGCTTATTATGATGTGCCATTTTTATCGTTCAGCCTGTAATGGCTAGTGTCAGAAGTCTATTATTTCTCCCTGCAATCCTGGGACTGGCCCTCCATGAGAGTGGCCAGCAGTTTATTCCATAGCATGTGAAGTTTTTCGCATGTTGGAAGAGAAAATCAAAGGGGTGGGGGTGGGGGGAGAATAGTTTTCCCCTGAGTAGAGAGAATGGATTGTGTTCTTATCCATTATTTGTTTTGTCAATGTTCCTTGCAAGGATAATTGGGTAGTATTATATGCCCAATAACAAACAAAGTATATTTTTCACGAGGTTTCTTGAAAGAATGGGAATTTGGCTACCATTTTATGACCAGATAAATCTGTATCTGCCCTCTTCAGGGTAATGTCACATTGGGAAAATAACTGTTATGGGTCAGACATTTGAATCGCATGCAAATTCATTGCCATGGTATCATTTACATACATGTACATGTGCATTCTTGTCCACCAAGACAGCAATATTTCAGGGACTTGTGAATTGCTAGGTGGATAAATAGATCAAAGCACCATTAAGGCAAAGAGTAGTTGGTTACCAGAACATGTTGTTCTTAATTTCACACTGTCTGCAACATTGACAGCCTTTCCCCCTGTAATTGCTGTATGACTTGAGCCAGTAGCACCCCATTAGCAGAGCTCATCTGCCTATCATGCATGCTCCCTGATTAAACTGCATAGAGAAGCAAACAACACATATCCTTGTGCCATAATGTCACACAGATATGTACAGCTAAGAAGCTTGTACTTCTTCAGGTTGACATATAGACATTGGTATAACTGTTTCAATCAAAACTTGTTAGAGCTAGTCAATCTTATCATGGTTTTGGATCTCGAAAGGTACCTTCAGTAACGGTGGAGTGAATACAGCTCAAGTAACAGCCGAAAATGCCACCAAACACGGCCAGATTTCCTTTTGGGGGCATTTTTTGCTGTTTCGTTTTGGCGACGACTTTCTTAATTTTGATTTTAATTTACTGGAAAACAGGTGGACCAATCTTCACGAAATAAAAAGGAATGAAAAGATAACAATATAACTTAGGTGCGGCATCCTGCATTTGGATATATTTTGATTTTTTGTGTGGTTTTTGGAATTCTAAACTCAGAGAAGTGGTCAATTTGAGAAGATACCCTTTCTACAGCTGATAAAATGATAAATATTCCTTTTAGAGAAAAAACAAAAAAGCCAAACCTGGACACCTATATAAAGTTTCATTTGACAAATTTTCAAGGTTGTAAGGAAATTTTTATTCATTTGCACCTCAAAAAATCTTGAAAACAGACCCTCATGCAAAAGCCCAGCTCTTGTCTCATGGGTGCGCTTTTTCCGAATTTTTATAACACATATGAAATCTAGAGATCTTGGTGAAAATAAATATATGTAGTTTCATGGGTGTAAAAATATACTGCAGTGGTACACACGCGGAGGTTTACCAACACTACCTTAAATATGGTTTGGGATCTCGAAAGGTAGCCTCGGAGCATAACAACTATTTAAAAGTGCTTTAATTATAAGAAACAAGTCTTCATGCCAGTATGAAAATTTGTTTTAAAAACATGTTATATGTGCTACCAACTGACCTGTACCAACAGAGCTATTGTTCATACACCTACCAACAGATGCCAAAATGTTGGCAGATCAGATCTGTAAAGTCACAGACAGAGATCCAGGTTTGGTCCAGCATGACCAGCCAATATGGGGCAGACCACTTATGAAATAGATAGGGCAGCATCACAGATGGATTTGATCCATGTACAAAACAATTAGTAGAACTTAATATTAATTTCTCAAAATATTTATTTCATCATTGATGAACACAACTCATCAAATACAAACAAAAATTAGCTCTTTTCCTTGTACAGCTGCCAGTTTGGAGGTTAGGATCAACATCTTTCATCAGTGCACTTTGAACACTGAGCACCCAAAGTGTGCCACGGAAAGCTGTTGATCCAGACAACAGAAACAGTACTGAAATACAAACAGTAATCATGGAGTTACGACTTCAGCTGACCAGGCGCATGGCAGTTAGGGCCAAGTTAAGACTATGATGGTTTTGCACAATTCCATCTCTAATATAAAGAGAAACTTAACAAACCCAAATCTGTAAGCCCAGGTACATTGTACTGTTTGAGCACTATCACGCCCCATACTCAAAGAGCAAAGTCCTATTACATACCACTCACCCAAAAAATTGTAGACTTCTAAATCATTATAAAAAAAAAAATATCTTGTACATGTATAAGGATTAAATCATATTAATAAAATTTAAAATTAAGAAGAAAGTTTTAGGCTTTACTAGCCTAAATATATAAAATTGGGTCATCATTTATACTTTTATATATATGTTTTTATGTATTTATTTTATTTAGCCTGGGCTACTTGCATTCTCTAGCCAGTTGATATAGCCCTCGGCTAATGCTGTATGTTTACACATGCTGACTGAAATAAAGCTTTGTGTCTTGTATCAGCGGGGAACCACCACAAAACCTGTTTTGATGTCATTAATCCCTGGACAAGTCATTCTGCTAACTGACAGCATCATTTTTGTATTTGTAATACAAACTTCCTTAGCTAATGTATTAAGTAATTAAATGAATATGATATTCCTTAGCTGACACACCTACTTATAAATGTAGCCCCCATTACATAAAGAAAGTTAAACACAAACATGATAGTACAGATCAATTTTTTTCTTATCTTTACTGTAGATGTGTTGAATGATCTATATAATTATAGGCCTATGTCCTTCGTAAATAAATGATTGTGTCCCTAATATTAAATGGAAATTAGAGGATTTGACATATTAAGCTGATGCAAATAACTGTCGACACTGCATGGATATAGCCTTGTACATGTTGTCTGTGCCATGGAAGTGGCTGAAACTTACATTCAGAAGGCACTGCACAATAGTCTGATGGGTCTATCAGGAATCAGGAATCATTTTATTCGATCAATGATCAATCAATAAGTGTGCAAACAGTGCATCCAGAGTCAGTGTAGAATTAGCAATTGATGTGGCAGATTAATAGACAGCACGTAACAAGTATAACTAGAACAGGCTGATTTTCCAACAGAGAATCAAATGTCTCCCCGTGCGCCCTTACTATTGTCACCCTTTTTTTTTTATAAATAGGCACACCAATTCCAATGATCTACAGATATGGTGAAAGTACACTCTTTCATGATATTTCAAAGCATTGTTTTTTGACGAAATGCCCACGTGACCTTGAAAAATAGGTCAAGATCATACATTTGCAGTTACAAGCAAGGTCTTACAAAAGTCTTACATAGAAACATAATCACACAAAATGTCAACCTCTTAAAGACAAATCTTTCTTGAGTGAATCTGCAATGATTTTTATAAGGTGGCCATGTGACCTTGAAAATACATCAAGGTCACCCATCTACAATCGCAACCAAGTTGGTATTATGGAACATAAACAAGCAAAATTCCAACCTCTTACGTCAAATCCTTGCAGAGTTGTTGCATGCGTGTCAATTTTAGATGACATGCCCACGTGACCTTGAAAAATATGTCAAGGTCACCCATCTGCAATCCCAAGCAAGATCATATATAGGAACATCTTCACATTAAATTTCAACTTCCCAAGTCAAATCTTCCTTGAGTTATCAGTTCCACACAGATTTTAGACAAAATGCCCAAGTGACCTTGAAAAATAGGTCAAGGTTATACATCTGCAGTTACAAGCAAGGTCTTACAAAAGTCTACATAGAAACATAATCACACAAAATGTCAACCTCTTTAAGTCAAATCTTTCACGAATGCATCTGCAATGATTTTTAAAAAGTGGCCACGTGACCTTGAAAATAGGTCAAGGTCAACCAACTACAATCCCAACCTAGTTCATATTATGGTACATAATCATGCAAAATTTTAACCTCTTAAGTCAAATCCTTGCGGAGTTATTGCGTTGTCAATTTTAAATGACATACCCATGTGACCTTGGAAAAAAGGTCAAGGTCACCCATCTGCAATCCCAACCTACTTCATATTATGGTTCATAATCATGCAAAATTTCAACCTCTTAAGACAAATTCTTGCGGAGTTATTGCATCCACGTCAATTTTACAGGACATGCCCACGTGACCTTGAAAAATAGGTCAAGGTTATACATCTGCAGTTACAAGCAAAGTCTTACAAAAATCTTACATAGAAACATAATCACACAAAATATCAACCTCTTTAAGTCAAATCTTTTTCGAGGGAACCTGCAATGATTTTTAAAAGTGGCCATGTGACTTTGAAAATAGGTCAAGGTCACCCATCTACAATCCCCGCCTAGTTCATAATTTGGTACATAATCATGCAAAATTTCAACCTCTTAAGTCAAATACTTGCAGAGTTATTGCGTCCGCGTCAATTTCACATCACATGCCCATGTGACCTTGAAAAATAGGTCAAAGATCACCCATCTGCAATCCCAACCAACTTCATATTATGGTACATAATCATGCAAAATTTCAACATCTTAAGTCAAATCCTTGTGGAGTTATTGCGTCCTCGTCAATTTAATATAACATGCCCACATGACCTTGAAAAATAAGTCAAGGTCATACATCCACAGTTACAAGCAAAGTCTTACACAAATCTGACATAGAAACATAATCACACAAAATATCAACCTCTTTAAGTCAAATCTTTCTCAAGTGAATCTGCAATGATTTTAAAAGTGGCCTTGTGACCTTGAAAATAGGTCAAGGTCACCCATCTACAATCACAACCTAGCTTATAATTTGGTTCATAATCCTGCCAAATTTCAACCTCTTAAGTCACATCCTTGCGGAGTTATTGCATCCGCGTCGATTTTACATGACATGCCCACTTGACCTTGAAAAATAGGTCAAGGTCACCCATCTGCAATCCAAGCAAGGTTTTATACAGGAACATCTTCACAAAAAATTTCAACTTCCCAAGTCAAATCTTTCTCGAGTTATTGCATCCGCAACACACACAACAATGTGTTGGAAAAGAACAAGAAGAAGCGGAAGAAACGGACGCAAAAACAATATGTTGTATGGGGAGACATAATAACAGTGGTTTCACCTCAGCAACTAATACATATATAGTCAACTTTTGATGATGTCTGAGACCATGGAGGTATTATACAGAAAGAGAGAGCACGCCAGCCACCTCAAAGGTTCCAGCCTTGAAGCCGCCAAGTTTTATGGGGGGGGCAATTAAATCCGCACATTGTATTAGGGCTTGGCGTTCATCGTATTTTAGACCTTTTGGTGATCTTTGCGGTGCTGGGTGACAAGATTCACATACAGTGCTCCCTCTTTATAACGTTGGTGTTGGGTTCACAGGGTATACCGTGTTATAGCAAACCCGCCTTATAACAGAGGGACTTTTAACATATAAGTAATAGGAAACTTTATTAGACCTTATAATTAATGATTTTCCAGGCCTAGCTCTGGACTCTGGAAACCTTTGCCAGCCAGTGTAAAACACACGCTGATGTTGATATTCCATCCCTGCCCGATTTTACAGTCCGAACTGAGGCACGTTTACGCAATATTACCATTAATGAAGACAGTGTTAAGAAAGTGCTATCTTCCCTGAGACTATCCTGTGCATCAGGCTCAGATAATATAGGGAATATCCTACTTAAGAACACAGCAGACTCGATCTGTAAACCACTTACAAAAATCTTCCAACTTTCTCTTTTTCACGATGCTTGGAACAGATCGAACATATGTCCTGTTTTCAAAAAGGCCAACAGACAGATTAAAAACATTATTACCATCCTATTTCATTGCTCTGTAATGTTTCAAAGGTGTTTGAATGACTGGTCTTTAATGCACTCTATGAATATTTAGCATAAAACTACCTACTCACTTCCAAAAATTCTGGCTTTTTGGCCAATGAATCTATTATTATCAATCAGCTTGTGTACATCCTTCACAACATCTACAATGGTCTAGAACAGTCCAAAGAAGCCAGAATGGTGTTTCTAGATGCATGTCCAAGGTGTTTGATAAGGTTTGGCATCCTGATCCCCTTTGTTAACTTCACCAACTCTGCATCTCTGACAATCTTGTAGCCTGGATTGATAGTTATCTCTCAAACCAATTCCAACAAGTGATTATTCACAGCCAATCTTGGTCATGGCTACCTACTGAAGTTGGTGTGCCCCATGGTTCCATTATGGGCCCACTTCTCTTTCTGGTCCATGTTAATGACCTAGTTGACAATATTACATGTGATGCCAGACTTTTTGCTGATAATACCAGTCTACTTGAAGTTGTTAATAACCCCATCGAAACTTCTAATCATCTGAACATTAATCTCTCCATAACTAGGGAAAGTTGTGGTGTGTTATCTTTGATACTTTAAAGTCTCTGTCATATTTTCAACCAAACTTGTTAAACTACACTATCAACCCATTCATCTTGGAGACTCTGAAATACCTGCAGCAGACTCACACACTCTTCTTGGTATTACCGGTGCTCTCAGTAACAATTTATCCTGGCATGCTCACACTACTCGTATTACCACCAAAGCGAGCCAGCAAATTGACCTTCTCTGTAGATTCAAATATAAACTTTCCCGCAAACCCCTGATTACTCTATTTAACTATGATTCGACCAATTCTTGAATATGACAAGTGTGCTCTTTGACACCTGTGGTCACAGACTTTCTGATCTTATTGAATCCATACAGCTAGAAGTTGCCAAAATATACACAGGTGCATTAAGACACACATCACCTGCCAATCTCTTACGTGAACTTGGTTGGACAACACTCGCCAGCAGAAGGAAGTACTTTAAGTTACTTCTTCACAAAAGGTATCACAACTTAACACCCTCTTATCTCTCTCAACTAATTCCTCCAACTATTAACACTCAAAACCTCAGCCACACTAGTTCCATACTTCCCATTAATTGCAAAACTAATTGCTTAGACAAATCCTTCCTACCTGACACTACTAAGCTGTGGATCAATCCCTCTAATGTAAGAGACTCAATTTCCCTCCAAACATCCAAATCAAAACTGAAAGCAACTCTACTAGCAGTGGATCATGTTCCTGTTTAATATACTCAAGGACACAGATTTGCCAACATTTGTCACACCCAGCTTCGTCTTGGATTCTCAAGACTTAACTTTGATCTCTAAAGTCAACATCATCCCACAACCTACGTGTTCTTGTTCCTGCCCCACTGAAGATCTGCAACATTTTCTCTTCGTTTGTCCAAAGTATTTAACTTACAGAATTAAACTTCTCAATTCCATCACCCTATTATTGCTCCAAGCATCCACCCAAATCTGATTATACACACAGCGAGTAACAGACTAGTTCATATTCTTCTCTTTGGTAGCTACGAATTGTCCATTCCTTTCAACATACAAATCTGTGATGCATTACACAGATACATCGTAGATACAAGATGCTTCATATTTTAGTTCTGTTATGCATAAGCAGTAATTTTCAATTGAGTTAGTCGTTGATTTACATTAACTTATTTCTTAAGCGTCCTTCATGAAATTTCCTACAGCCAGTCCATATTATATAAAGGGTCAAGGCCATTCCTTTGAAAGGAAATAGTGTACCGCTCTTGGAAAAATTGTCCATAATCTCCAATCAAGAAGCTGAGTAACGGCGCTACAAGATAATAGCGAACTGTGTAAGTACTCAGAGACTCTGCTGATACCTCAATTTTTGCGTGAAAGTTCATGTAGAACCAGATATCTGGATTTTTCTCATCGGTGACAGACCAGAGAACTGTAATTAGCCAGTGAATTCCTGTGTGATAGGAATCAGCGGTTAATTGACCAATTGTTCCTAAGATGTCAGTTGTCTCGACCTGCGAATTGACCTATTAGCAAGGACAATGCCGAAGTGTGCTGGCCCTGGTGAAGGGTGTTGCCCGAACAAAAAGTGTGGAAAAGCTGTTGATTGCTACGGTAATGATCTTTGGCTATGAAGGATCTGCAAGGAACAGAGATTTTGATCCGATGACCCGACATTAGTCAAGGCTGTGGGGGCAGTCAGTGTAAATAACAGTACGGGGGATTTAAATGCCAGTGCTGCCAACATTGACACTGACCCTATGCATAACAGCGATACCAACAATCATGAGGAAAATTGTATAGAAAATGCCAGTGCTAGTAAGAACAATGATGGTCGTATGCTTCTCCAGCCATTGCTGGCATACATATTGTTTAGCCTACAATGTGGTACACAGGATAATGTAAAAAATGCCGTGCTTGGTCGCTTCACAGAGGTTGAGATTATAGAAGCAAAAGATGTTCTATGGAATTTTTGTGAACAAGATATAATTGGTGCTGTGAAACCTAGGAAAAACTCGGTGTCTAGACTTGAGAGAGAAGCACACGTCAAAGATATTATTCATGCCTTGAATAAACTGGATAAAGCCGGAAAAACACCAACTATTGTAATAGATGCCCTTAGTCTAGGTAAAATACCACGTTCCCACCCTGAAGAACTGAACAATATTTCTTTGGCCGATAGACTGAACAAATTAGAAGGGCGTATTGAAAACATGCAAATTTCTATGGACAGAATAATATGTGAGAACTTGCAAATACAGGACAGCATTAATTTTAAATCATATGCATGTGCTGTATCGTCGGTCACTGCAGATAGTTGTAGCCCTGAATCAACAGCCTCGAATACCGCAGCGTATCTTGGTGCTGTAACATCGAATACCGCAACTAATAACCGTGCGGCTATAACCGTAGCCGCACCGAATACCACAGTAAACAACCCTACTGATGATGGAGCCGCATCGAATACTGCAGCCAGTATAGAAACCTTACCAGATAATGCGACAGGCAACCTCCAAATCCCCGTCACTAATACACAGAATACCGCCCTGAGGTCGGGCGGCGAACGGCACACCACCCATTATACACATAATAATCCTCATGCAGAAACACCTAATGCCAGCCATCAGGTGGGGCCACAGCTCCACAATATTCAAACAACGAATGCAGCTATCCCCAGTTGGAGTAGCGGGAGCGGGCGTGGGCGCAGTCATGTACACGGACGCGGACGTGGGCGCGGCAGCAGACACGGCCAGCTAAATGCAGGTGGCCCACAATACCGCGATGGGTCCGGTAGTTTCTGGGGACGCACAGCGTCATCGTTCCATCGCTCATCTTCCACAGGAAGCGTCCAGTCGTTTGATCGGGCTAGCATTGCACGTACCGCGAGATCGTCTGTTCCTAGTAAACAAGATGATATCAGATCTGTTGACTCAGAGGGATTCAGAATCCCGTCTAACGTGGTTAAAAAAGCAAGAAAACAGAGTAACAAAAGACATAGAGTGATAACTGGAAGAGCGTCATCTTTCATTGGAACATTCAAGGGAGCCCCCGAGCCAAATAGGGACTTATTTGTTTATAGAGTTCACCCTAACACTGAAGATAACGAAATTAAGATATATCTACTTCAGGCAGGTTTTGATGTCTGTGCCCTGAACTGTATTTCAGATCCCAGGTCTAAGTTTATATCATTTCGGCTGACTGTGCCAGTTTCTCAGTTTAGTAAACTGTTCGATGAATCCCTGTGGCCAAGTGGTGTCCGAATTAGGAAGTATGTCCCTCCCAGAGCGGGTGGATCTTATAGATCTGAGTATAGATGTTTATCTTTATGTACTGGGCTTTGTTTTTCATGACAAATCTCAGACTTGCCTCCTATAATTGTAATGGTCACAGTCCTGATCGCATCAGCTATGTACAATCTCTGCTAGAGAGTCATGATTTGGTGCTCTTACAGGAACATTGGCTATTGCAGAATCAACTCAATATGTTTCAAGAATATATGCAGAATGTCCAAATCCATGGTATATCAGGGATGTCCGAAAATGTTTTGCTAGTAGGCAGACCTTACGGCGGTTGCGCCATTCTTTGGAAAAACTCACTGCTATGTCATGTCACGCCTATACCGTGTAATTCCCGGAGACTATGCTCCGTAACTCTTGCTATTGATGGTGTCAAATTGTTACTATTTAATGTTTATATGCCATGTGATAATGCACACACCAACACAACTGAATATGAAGAGGTATTGAATGAAATTGATCGTATTGCAATCGAATGTAATGTCGACCACATAATTGTGGGCGGTGACTTTAACACCGATCTACATCGGACCAATTCTCCCCATACCTCTAAACTTAAACATTTCTTGCAGAATCATAATTTTTCATGTGCTCTAAATCATGCATTTTCAGCCGTGCAGTTCACATTTCAAAGCAAGATGTCAAATTCCAAGTCCACAATTGATCATTTTGTTGTAACTGGTAATCTTTTCACCATGATTAGCAAATATGAATCCCTGCATGAGGGTGATAATCTTTCCGATCATGCTGCACTGTCGTTAGAGCTAAAGCTTAATGTAAACCATTCTCAAGAGCAGAGTGAGTCACCAGTTGTCCCTAAATGGAAGGAAGCGACCACTGCGCAGCTGAAGGAATATCAGCTGACTCTTGATGAAAAATTAGAAGAGATTAACCTTCCTTTTGAGGCGATTTATTGTGATGACTATTTTTGTGAAAGGCATACAAAGGAGATTCATACTTTTCATGACAGAATAGTTCATGCTTGTATCTCATCTAGCGACAACACAATCGCGAAATCCAGTCCCACATGTAAAAAAGTTATACCTGGATGGAGCGAATACGTTGAAGATTATCGCAAGCGCTCCATTTTCTGGCACTCTATCTGGAAGGAAAACAACCGTCCCCATAACGGCGTATTAGCTGACATTCGTCGTCGCACGAGAGCACAGTATCATCATGCAGTTAGGTTTGCAAAAAACAACAAAGATAGAATCGTAGCTAACAAAATGGCAGAAGCTATATTGTCCAACAAGAACCGAAACTTCTGGCATGAGGTAAAGAAGGCGCGGGGCAAATCTTCAGCATTACCCTGCTGTGTCGATGGCATAAATTCTAAACCAGAGATTGGCGAGCTGTTTGCAAATAAATACGAGGCGTTGTACAACAGTGTTGCATATGACAAGAATAAAATGTCGAAGTTATTGGATAGTTTTGATAACGATATTAAACTGAAGTGCCGCGTGCATTCCAAATGTTATAATAGACATGAAGTAACTTTGCAGGAAGTAAAAAATGCCCTTACTTCATTGAAATATGGTAAATCGGATGGAGACTCCGGTCATTACACAGATCATTTAAAACATGGTACAGATAAGTTGTTTTTGTATTTAGCATTACTTTCCAGCACTATGATTCGGCATGGCGTTTCGCCAGATGGTCTCGTTCTATCCACTGTAATTCCCATCCCGAAAAACAAAAGAAAATCTCTACAGAATTCTGACAATTTCAGGGGAATTGCACTCAGCAGCGTAATTGGAAAGATGCTAGACTGGGTTATTATAAACCAAACCTGTGATATATTATGTAGTTCTGATTTACAATTTGCATACAAATCTCGTCATTCAACTACTCAGTGTACATTTCTTGTTAATGAAGTTATTCAGTACTACTGTAATGGTGGAGGGAACACATACGCACTACTACTGGATGCCACGAAGGCATTCGATCATGTCGAATATGTTAAACTTTTCGAATTATTGCGCCAGAAAGGGTTGTGTCCTCTTATTGCCAGGTTTCTTGCGTTATTTTACACGTCACAGAGAATTAGAGTTCGATGGTCAAATATTTTGAGTGACGCCTTTTCAGTTAGCAATGGTGTTAAACAAGGTGGTGTCTTATCTCCCATACTGTTTGTTATATACTATGATGAATTACTGAAGAGACTAAAAGAAACCGGCCTTGGCTTTCACCTGGGAAAACAATTCCTCGGAGCTATCAGCTACGCAGATGACATTATGCTTATGGCTCCTACAAGGGTTGCTCTGCAAAAAATGATGTCTGTATGCTCCAATTTTAGCACAGAATATAAAGTTGTATTTAATCCGAGCAAAAGTAAAATTATTGCATTCGGGAGTGATGCATGTCTTGAT
>CAXHWN010002476.1:0-10000 GCA_964020975.1 Hermodice carunculata
GTCGGTACGATCCTCTGCAACATTTGTGGGATATGTACCTTGGGTGAATTTCGAACACCTTTCTTCAAATTATCACGCTCCGGTGACTTTTTTACTTTTATTTATTTATTTATTTTACTTACTTAGTTATGTTTATTCAAGGTTTTTTTTTAATCTTGTTAAAACAACTTGCCTAAAGACTGTGGAATTACAGATAGCCACTCCAGGATACCCCTAGAATAGGGTGGCTTACTTACTTACTTACTTACTTACTTACTTACTTACTTACTTCGGGTTAAATATCAAACTCGACTGGGAACGGGCGGCTCACACAGCCCTCTTATTTTTACTATATGTTTCCAGACAGAGTGATATTCTTTCTTTCGGGACAAAAAAAAATCCTGCTATAAGAGAGCCATGTTGGCTTTTATCTTGGTAATGGAGGATCGTGGGCGTACTTTTCACTTTATAAAATGATGACTCCAGAGCTGTGTCAAGGAAGACTTTTGATATTGCAAACAGATGATCTTTCAGTGTCAAGTGCAACTTACATGTAAGTCTTAGTACTTGGGATGAACTTCTCTGAAGCATCAAATGGATATAATATTGATATTCATTGTAAAAGGCAGTTCATTCAAGAACCACTATGCCTATAGTCCTACGGAATATAACAGTTCAGGTCAACAGCTTTCCCCGGCCCGCTTCGGGCCCATTGCCCCCAAAGCGCGCCAAAAAAAGCTGTTGCCATGGCCGAACCCTTGTCACTGTAAGAGTCAAAGAAAAGTGACCTTAACATTTTTCAGTAGGTCACAGGACTACTTTAGCCTGCGCATCAAAGGTCATTTAAGTGCAGGACTGCCACAGTCCTCTAGTGCTTTGAGGTCCAGGGTTATGTCCCCTTCCCCGACCATTTTGGGAAAAAGATTATGTTACGTGAATTTTAAAACAAAATAAAAAGTTAAATTTTAAAAGCAAAACATTGCATTTTGGTACCCAGGTAGACACAATTTTACATCTTTTTAATATATACATATATATACATATATATATCTGGGGGGGGGTTGGCTTGCGTTAATGTTTGTCAATCTGTGGATCTCTGCTAAAAATGTATCAATTCCCAAAATTATAAAACTGTTTTGGATATTTTGCCTTTAATTCTGTCCATACTTGTACTTTGGATGGAACTTTTCACATAAACGAAGAAACAAATAGTAATGTGCTTTAAGTGTTTTACACACCCAAAGAATACTACTTCTTAATAGCAATATTGCCATGCATGAATGGTCGTAACTCTCTTCAGTACTATCGGTGGGTATAAAGGTATTTTGATTTAAGTATAATTTTCATTGGCATCCAGATAACAGGTCCTGGTATTACTTGTTGTAGAATTTCTGAAATTGGAGTACTAAAACTTTCTGTTAAAGCACTAAAATTCAAGCTTGTTTGCCACTGTGTAATACCAGTCTGCTTGACAGCCTGTCCTGGAGAACTGAATTCCCGCTTATACTTTGGTAAAGGTTTGTCAGTACCTGGACCCTTACAAAAATCTTCACTGAGCAGATAATTATCCGCTACTTTTACGCTTGTTTGCCCCAAAGAAAAAACGAGCGGGTAAGACCAAATATATCTTAGCAGCTAACTGCTTAAGCTGAGCGTAGCAGCGACTAATCAGGAAGAACGGTGTTTCTGGCAAGGCTAGTGGCAGCTCAGCAAGAAGGACGTTGTAATTCTTGTTTTTGTGTGTATGATGCGTGGAAAAGCTGATACTGAATACAGGCAAGGATGCATGACAGAGAGAGTTCATAAATATCATTTATACTAGGTAAAAAAAAAAAAGAACACTCAAAATACGTCCTCAAGGTTTATAATGCCTTTCCCTTCATCCTAAATCCAAGATCTGGCTACAATGTTCACTAGGAGAAATATCAAAGTCCCAATTACTGTTATTCCCAGTCCCTTGACCAAGCCTGAATGTCGTGTGTTGATGGCTATGACCCAGTAAATGGTGTGAACAACCTCAGTCTCACCAGTCGACCACATAGTTTATTTAGCACTTTGATGAAGGGCTGGTTCAGTACAACTGTGTGTCCCTGTCCCAGGCCAAGGCCTTTCTCCCGCGGGGGAAAGGGGTTTTGTTAAAGGGCCTTTAAAACCATACCAAAATAACGATCCTGGCTGAATGTAAACCATGATACCATTGCCAGCCACGGTTAACCATGGTTGACCATGGTTGGCAATGAATGGTAACACCATAGTGTGTAGCAAAGGTCACAGAAGCTGAACCCTGCTTACCAGAAATCTGACCATGGTTGTCAAGAGTTTAAATGTCAGTGGGGATGGTTGGCAATGGTGTCACTGTCCATGCTATAGTTCATTGAATAGAAATAATCTTTGGTAATTGCAACATTGAATATTCTTTATAATATTACAAACATGGAGTTTACAACTGAGTGAACACTCAGTCAGTCCTTGCATGTGTAACTTTTCCTCTTCTACATTTAAAATTTCCACAGTTTATTATACAGAGATCCCATGGAAAATTGCACTTAATAATTACAATGGATAGGGGGGAAATGAGTAACACATTATCCCTGAAACATAACCAAATGATACAAATGACAAACTGAAAAATTTACAAGTGATGAATTTTTTTAACAATCTTCTACATTTATATATTTTTTCAAAGAAACATTAACACTTTAAATGTTAAGACTAACAAACACAAGCAATGCAGTCTATATTCCTATAACACGTATATAAAATTTCAAATTTGAAATTTTCATTTAGAATTCATCAGAAAGTATCGATTTAGATCTACCAACTATTAATGTTTTCATATTTCAGCCCATGATAATGACAAATAGTGGATAAACATGTTTAAAGAGGATTGTTGGTAGAGTAAAAAATTTTAAGTCAAAATTTGAATAAAATCAGAATTTGAAAAAAAAGTAATTGCCTTCCATCTCACTCACTGTTAAGTCAATCAGTAACAACATAGATTTTATAAAACCCCATTTTATAAGAAATCTGTATAATTTGGTAACCATAGCAATGAAAGATAATGCATAGTCAACTAGCTCTAGCGTGTAAGTGAGTAAGACCAGCCACTGGAACATTACTTAGTGACAGCGTATTCTCATCTAGTAGCTACTTAGCAGCAGACTGGCCAATAGGATTTCTTCCTTACCTGGCAGAAAACCTGTCAATGGAAAAATCTAGGGAAGCTTATCCGCAAACTAGTCAAAACTTAACATAACCAGTGGCCTCTAATTATGACCCGGCTATCCACCAATGAGATCTCTTTTTCCTGCTACTTAGCTGCACAGTCATTTGCATGGTAAAATTTCAATGAGGGACTACTAACCCACAAACTAGCGGATAAGTATCCGCTGGTTAACCAGAACACTTAGCAGCAAGGCCTTTTTTGTAACGGAACCTTCATTAGCAACAGATTTTTTTCTGATTTAGAGCCACCTTCGACCAATTAGACATAGAGTTCAGTGCTTCTCGACATTAAAACTCACGCTGTGACTGGGATTGTCGTGTATACACAACATCAATGGATGCTCAAGATTATAGTCTGAGAAATCTGATAATCCAGTCTACGGTTCTTGCTGCAAAACTTCGCTTCCTATCCAGATGAGACACTCTCTAAAATTATTCAACAATGTACCAACAGTCCATTTTTATATCCAATCAACTTCAACACCTCAACCAGTGGTTGCTCGTAACTAGCTGTAGGTTTTCTGCCATCTTGAGTCACTGACAAAAGAGGCCACCTGGATTGGTTTAACCTGTAGGTTGCTCCAGGTATTAGTTTGTATAGAAAACATATGTGTCGTATGGAATGTTATGTAACATAGACAGGGAAGTGAAGGGAATTCCTGAGCAGTCACACAAAAAGGCAATGACTGAGAAAGAGATAACGGCCAAAAAGGTGCAAAGATTGGTTCTGGTATCCGGGTACCCATGGGCTATATAGGGGGTGATTTGCAATACATGGATTAATGTGAATTCCACAATGTCATGCCATATGGGTCACTCTCAGCTCGCAGGGGCAGAATCATTGGCATGTCAGAGGCTGGTCTTTCCCAGCGTGATGTTGAGAGAAGACTAGAGTGCTCCAGGCCAGCAGTAAGGAGGTGATTGGCCCATTTTCAGGAAACAAAACGATGCAAAACGGAAGGGATTAAAAAGACAAGATTGCCAGATGGAAGGGGCGACCATTACATGTTGCAGTATGTGAGGAGGCATCATCAGCAGTGGCACCAGGCCTGCAACATCAGAGCATCACGGTCATTGACATGAGACCAGTGTCGGTCATACTGAGATAATACCACATTGGCATTGGCATTCCCATCCCTCTTAGCAGTCTCAGACCTGCACACAAGGCTGCAAAGATGCGATGGTGTCAGGAACATGTACATGGCACGAAAAATCAGTGGACAAGCGTGACCTGGTCGAACCAGTCCCGATTCTGCATAGCTTCTTCAATGGAAAGTGAAAGGTTCAATGGATACCTTCCAAGAGAGTCATGGATGGATGCACAGTGGAACATGACCCCTACAGAGGATGCAGGTTCATGGTATGAAGAGCAATCACAGCAAAGGGGAGAACAGCTCTCAGGATGAACGGGATGCAAACAGACCAGTGCTATGTAGATGAGATCCAGCTAGCAGTCGGGGAATGATTCCAACAACATCTATGGCTACTGCTCCAGCAGAACAATGCACGGACACACACTGGCTGAGTCAGCATGCTGCAGCTGCTGCAGCACATGTTGCTCTAATCAATGTAAGCCATTAATTACAAAGGTGTAGTCATTCATTGAGATACAAACAATACAAAACGATTACACATACAGATGTCAAACACACTCACAAGATAAAATGACAAATACATAAATAAGCAGACTAAGGAAGTGAGTAAATATATTTAGCCATTGAGACTCAAACACACTACTTAATTGCTTTCTTAGTTTTGATACTGTGTAATCCATACAAATGCCTTCCAAATTATACCAAGTTTCCTGTGTATTGCTGTATTATAACATATTTATGAATAAGCTTAACTCAATGATCTGTCTCGCTGTGCAATTATTCATTACTTTCAAGTAGACCTTTATAAACAAGAGAATTTTGATTACAGGTGTGAAGGTGGATTCAATACTTTATTGTTTTACAAGTTATTTCAGTCAGGATTGGGTAACTTCACAGCTACATAAGAAGCTTTTTGATGGCCTCCAAGTATGTACTTACATTTGCCAAAGTTGGTTCAGCACAGTGTGACATCAGGTTGTTAGAATTTAGTCCCTTTAGAAGGGAGAGCCCCAAACTTCACTTAGGTAAGGTATCACTGGCATAGCAAAGATCCAGATAGTTTCATGGAGAGATTTACATTGTTATCTACAGGGTACTATCATATTGTAAAGTGTGCCTTCCTTGCCTGATCCTTAAGTTTATTAATAGCTAGAGTGAATGTACCTCAGACACAAATTCAATACCAAGATAACAAAAACTTCGTGTTATTTCTAAGGGATAGTCCCCAAACTGAACCAAGCGAGTTTTGATTTTGAGCCTCCTTTGTTAAACACCATGATTTTAGTTTTAGTTATGCTTACAGAAAGACCTCACTGTGTGCAGTAATCGCGTGGTTTATCTAGTGAATTTTGCAAGCCGTTTGATGATTGCTACATAATAACCAGATCATGTTCGTACAGTAAGCAATTTAGTCAAAAATCATACAAATCAACAGGATTATAAGAATTATTTAAAAAATCGAGCATATCAGCAAGGAAAAGATTGATCAGAATGGGGCTTAATATGCATCCTTGCTAAACCCCAATATTAGATGTAAACGACCAGATGTATCTGTTATCAGGATTTAGATAGTATCTCACCTCTTGGTGCATAGATGCTAAAATAGCAAGAAAACTTACGCCGACAATATATAATGATAACTTATACAGTAAAGCCTTTGTTCAAAAAGTATCAAATCAAAAGCACACCACCTCGGCTGAAACTGACCAAAATGTTATTCATCCAAGCCAGCTAATTATTCAAAAGTGCCGAGCCAGCCATTTGATGAATTTTTTATTCCATTTCTTTCTATTCTCCCGCCAGCCATGCATGCACTGATGCAAAGGAGTGCCAACTAGTTACATCTATTTGATTACAGTTGTCAGCTAGCTCACTTTAAATACAATAGGAGATGGGTTACTTCTGAATTCGCCTAAAGATAGTGCTGCCCACCCTGTTCATGGTTGACTGCCCACATCTTGTGGTTACTTTCCATGATCCTCACCTTTTGGAATAAAGTAGGTATAAATTCAACCTCTCTATGTGTGGTCAAATAAGCTTTAAACTTTTATTTTATCACACCAGGGTGTAATTGCATGATGACTTTATTATGTACTTCAGGTAGATTAGATGATAAATACACAATTCTTCCTCGTATGCAGGCTGAAACTTTCAGATATTTTAGGCTAGCTTGTTTTCTGTTAGGTCAAACCCCCCTGGGGCTATAGGTAGCAAGCAGCTACTGACGACAGTTACAAGCTTGCCTAATTGTACTCAAAATCCTGTTAAGAAAAATTGTTTTGATAACATGTTTTTTGACAGAAATGCTAATGACTTTCATTTTTTTCTGACATGCCTAAATGCACATTTACTCAAAATTGACAGTATTTTCTCAAATGTTACAAACCTGACACATTAAGTGGATACATTGACTCAGAGTTGGCAGTTAAATAGAGCTTAATTGTTTGGGGAGTAGGTGTCATCACAGAGTTTGTTTTACATTCCTGGTGCAGGATGTCCATTGTTGCAGTCTTTGTTGGGATTTCCCTTGGTTTGTACAGGTGGTCTAGTTGCAACTGTTTATTTTACTATCACTGGGACTGAATATAAGGCCCTAGCTTGTTTCCACTTCAGTTATACACTGGCGGGTGGTTTAACTAGTATAAGCTGTCCAGCCAGAAAGGATACATATGGGTTCAGGGGTAAGTCAAATTGTTCGTATCTGAACCTGTACTATACAAATTTAGTAATTATGGTTTGTTTGACAGGGGTTCTTCTTTCATAATGAAGCTCTGCATTTATAAGCAAAACTTCACGTATTTAGCTAATTCATCACTTGCCACGTTCTTATTTATTCTTTATTATGTGGGTTGTCTTTGCTGAATATTTAGCTTAGACAAGGAGCCGCTACTCAGAGAGACATGTACGGGTATAGGCTCCGAAACATGTTGAGTAGTTACCCGCTGAAGACCCTTTAATTTATTTGGGCTGATACAGCATATGTCAAAATTTTACAGAGGAATGTGTGCAATATAGACAATAGTAATTCCATATGTATACAGGTTAGACAGGGACAGGTCAGCTTATGGAGAGTAAAGAGTTCGAACTGCGGAACAGGATATTGACTACTAGGAAGTGGTTCTGGGCAAAAAGACACAAATACAATTTCAGGACTTTCAGGTTCACTGTAATTTAAAGGGCCTTGCTGACCCACTTTTACACCTGATCTTAAATGGCATGGGTTGCTAGGTGTCACAAATATGCACCATGGGAATGAACGGCTGTGTGTCAAGAAATTAAACCATCCCAGATCACCCGTAGTGATGATGTTTTCAGCACATCACAGTGTAATATTCTAGATTATCGAATTTATGATAATTAAATACTGTGGGCTTTTTCTGTCAAATGCGCATTCAAAATCAACTAACCAGACACTACTGCCCAGTGTTGCCATGGCCAGCACGTTCTCCATGCCTCTTTCCCATCAAGCATTTGGGGGATCTGCTTGGCCATCTAATCAGGGACATGTATGAAGAACCGGGCGCCATCCTGGACCAACTGGCACAGCGGCTTTCACAACAGTGGAACCGAAATCCCCAGGCAGATATACCAACATTACTCGCTGCATGCCAATGAGGGTCCTTCCTCCAGATCTGTGTTGCCTCCAAACAACAACAAAAACGTTTGAGGACCACCACGTCCTTCCAAAAGAGGGGATAGAACCATCGGTATAATATACCCCCCCCCCCCTTATACACGTACAGAATGTTGAACATTTTCTTTCTTTCTCTTTCCTTCTTTCTTCTGTCTTCTTCTTTTTTTTGTTTTGTTTTTTGTTTTGTTTTGTTTTGTTTTTTGTTTTTTGTTTTTGGACTTAAAATCTTATTTGGGTTTGCATTCCTAGGGCTGTACGTTTAAAAAAAAGAGGCGGGCATGACAGGTTTCATGGGACATGCTTTTTGACAATATATTCTATGTTTCAGGTGTCATTCGTACCACTGTGCGGTGGCTGGAGTTGTGCGACAATGCCAGGTGTTCATCATACCAAGGAGGGTATCTACCCTCCTCGATCATACAGATGAATTGTCGATATCGCTGCCCAAAGAGCATTATCTGCCTCTGGACTGTTTTTTGGTTGTTTGCCCGTGAGCCCAATTCCAAAACTTACTCCATCGTGGGGCGAAGTTGGACTTCCTGCCTCTCCATGTTATTCTGACAAAAATACTGCGTGGAAATCGAGATTCTGTAGAAATTAACCATTTCATTACAAGGAGACTGTCAATAGGATTGTTAGGCGAGCCTTATGCACGATGCACCCAAAGCTCGCATAGAAAAGTTGCTGACCTTGACCATTTAAAAAAAATTTATATGCTTGCTGGAACTCGAAGCAAGTCTATTGCAAAGGGGGGGATTTTGAATCTAGAACCAGTATGGAAATCTAGTTGAGATACCTGTATGACAGCACTGACAGTTTATGCATTGCTTTTCTTGCTCGTCAAATGGCTACTATTTAAAGAAATCCATATGGCATGAAGAAGCATCACCACTCAAAATGTTGCTTGAAACTGGTGTTAAAGTGCAAACCCGGTAACATCATACACTAGAAGTAGAAGAAGCTAAACGTATGGTAATCTTTTATGCGACACCTTATTTCTGTTTTTTTGTCCTTCAGGTCAATTTAAAGAAAAGAAAATGCAAAAGAATCAAGGTTAACGTTTTCGATCAAACCATAATCCTCGAATCGAAACAGGGACCTCATATCGTTCTTTCATATTACTTTGCTGTGTATGGATCTAAACATCCTATGCAATCACAGAACATTGATGATTTCACAAAAATATTACATATTTAAGACCCTGTTGACCGTCTATATTTGTAATTTATGTATGTTTCATAACACCAAATGCAGTGTCAATAAATATCATTTCAGAAGAATCCATGATACATGATTGGAGTTTAAATGCACTTTGAGATATCTTCTGGGCCATCTGCAATCTTTCATCGAACAGTGTACTTGCCTATGGTAGAATTGTTTCTTCAATGGAATTTACGAGTTGATCCAATGCATGAGAGAAAGATGCATATAAAATAATCGGTACACTTGCATACAAACATTTCTTCTACTTATAGCCCTGGCAGAATCAAAAGCCAATATGTTTTCATAAAGCATTTGATTACTCAAGGAAATTTCCATGCTTACCTTATGTTGTTAACTGTATGAGAGAGGACAAACTGTTTTAAAGTTCCCCTCACCGTCCTAAATGTATGAACAGAAAGAGTCACGATTCATTTTCTCATTGTGCTTAATGGTAAGTGGTATCCCCGAGGCGCAGAGTATCACATTGCTCGCCTTTATCTAACTGTGCTCAAGCACGACCACTACAGGCATTATATATTCGCAAAATACCAGCCTAGCGAATTCGCCGATACCAGAAGTGATGATGAATAACAAGGTTCACTAAAACATCTTCTTCCCATTTCCATGCAGCACTCTCATCAAAGTCCCATCAACCCAACGACCAGTGTGTTTACATAGCAACGGACGATACTGCAAAGATGTGTCGTGACGCATGCACCACGCACAGTATTAATATAAATCTTTCACACTACTTAGTTTCTAATTTCGTTCTGCTGTTATGCTGCACAAAGTAATACAGTTTTCTTGTTGTTCGGCGACGTTTTTTTTTCTTGTTTGCTTATGTCCACTGTTTCCTCTGCTAATT
>CAXHWN010002476.1:12500-19000 GCA_964020975.1 Hermodice carunculata
GGTTAGTAGTTTTTACCAATGTAAAATAATCAAACAACAATTTACATTAATTTCACATTTGAACGTCAATCGCCTGAGTTTGTAGAAGTTTATTGTTTAATCTACGTAATTACTTGACTATGCCGCATACATGAAAGTTCTTAACTACCTGGAAGTTTTGCAAAAGAGCGATACAAGCAAATATGCATGCGAAGATAAAAGAGCTAAGTGACCAACATGATACATTCAAGGTGACCTCAGATTTTCAATGACGATTAGCGCCATATCCATACCTTTTTGTGTGGTCTGCTTTCAAGTTATTTCATGTTGTGTCACCACGGAAGTCTAACGGCTGTCAAGCAAGCACCAATTACGAAGAAGATATATCGTGAACTTGGATTTAGGATCATATCCAAATAATTGTACTTATTTAAGAATTGACAGGGTCATTATAATGTAAATGAAAAAGACCTCTAAAGTCCTCGCCAAATTTGTAGAAAATATGTATGCGGCATGCTCAGATGTTCGTAGGTGATGTTATGCTGATGGCCGAAAGCCCATGAAGTCCCCGTGATCTTTTAAACACAATAACTGGTTTGGAGAAAAATAATGAAAATGACGGCGACAGCGGTGATGATTATAATGATGGTGATAACGACGATTGAGCCTCGAATTACTAGAGAAATAAAATGAGTGTATACATTGAGATAATTAGCACCATATCCATACCTAATTACAAAAGTGCAGTGTTATGAGACAAATTTAAGACTGTGCGCTTCTAAAACTCACAACAGCAAATGTAGTAAAGTTAAGTTCAAAATAAATATCTAAAATGTTCATGTTGAAGTGAGCCGAGCCGATGCTCTATCCTGCAACAATTGTGATAATTGGGATTAATCTTTAAAAGGTTTCCAGACATAATATGCAATTAGCAGAAGTGGTAATAAAAATATCAAGATTGAAAACACTCTGCAACTTCTTTTTTTTTTTTTTTTGTGCTGAGGTCCACTGGTGTATTTCCAGCAATAGAGAAAAAGTTAACAGAAAAGTTGCGTGAAGTAATTTTGTCGCAAGCATGTGGCTTGATTTCAAACACTTTGCTATCATGCCGGTGACAGCAATGAATTGATTCTACATTTATATGATTTAAACTATCCTTAATTACGAGTATGAAATTTGAGAGACTGGTTCTATGAGAACTCGCCTACTTCCAAACTGTATACAAATTTACGTAACCAAAACGAAAAAGGTACCCAGCATCTTTAAGATCGTACTATTGGCCTGAGTCAGCAGCTTTACCAAGTACGACCTGGCCGCCCAGCGCCCGGGATATGCCGAGGAAAGCTGTTGACTGGGGCTTTTTATCCTGGTTTGCTTTCCGAATATTTCCGTCTTTTTAAGACTGCTCTTTTAGGGCACAAATTTACATTTCTTTGTTAATTTGCCTGCATTTTAAGACCACATGTTACTGGCAGCCGGGGTGGTCTTCGATAGCAGGTACCACTATATGTAGCATCTGCTTGCCCACTTCGTAAAACTGAGTCACATGCTCTCTGTTGTTCAGCATCCAGGACACATGGAAAAGAACATTAACGGTGCATGCTTTTTGCAAATTGTCATGGTTGGACGTTTTTATCATTTTTTTTCTTTTTTTTTTTTTTACAAGATTGCAGACGCCATTTGAATTTAGGGGTTGCTCACAGCCACTTTGATGGCGCGGTTGTAAATATTACTAATCTTCTACTAATTTGCACCACTGACACTGTCATTTATTTATACCATGGTGATGAAGAAATCTGAACTGAAGCTTACGAAACGCGAGCCTGTGAGCATGTCCCATTGTGTAGAGCATCGGGCCTGATGGTGATAAGTCGGGCAGCAAATTGGTCAAATGACAGCCAAATGATACACCCATTTATTATTGATGAACTGCACAACTTTAAATGCCATTACACAAAATTACCAGTATCTTGTATCACTTGTCAAGAGAATTGCAAGATTATCGATTGGAAGAAAGGAGTCGACTTTATGAGTTGAATGCAGTCTGAGAGGGTATTAGTTTTAAACTCTTCTTACTAAGGGGAGAAGTTACATTAGACAGGATTTTTTTTTTTTTTGGCTTCGTGGTTTTATTTCTATTCTTTCTTTCTTTCTTTCTTTCTTTCTTTCTTTCTTTCTTTCTTTCTTTCTTTCTTTCTTTCTTTCTTTCTCTCTCTATATTTATTTATTTATTTATTTATTTATTTATTTATTTATTTATTTATTTATTTATTTATTTAAGTTTCCCTCCTTTCTTAAACTTTTTTTGAGTGATACTCAGAAAAATTATTTCGTTGGTGAAAGAAGCATAAAATAAGAAAAATGTTTCTCGTTTTGGCGAGCAAAATGACTGTCAGTGACCGGTGATATTAAATGCCGCCTGCGCACCGCAGCTTTTCCGGTCGGATTTATTTATTTATTTATTTTATTTATTTATTTATTTATTTATTTATTTATTTATTTATTTATTTATTTATTTATTTGTTTGTTTGTTTGTTTGTTTGTTTGTTTGTTTGTTTGTTTGTTTGTTTGTTTGTTCGTTCGTTCGTTCGTTCGTTCGTTCATTCGTTCATTCATTCATTTATTTATTTATTTATTTATTTAAGAATCTACCCCTTTACACTGGGGGCACCAACGAGCAGGGCAGAACTCGTGGTGCGTCTGAAACACAGAATTTTCACACTTTGCATAAAACACATATTGAGAAGTTAAAAAGACACCCATTCACAAACAAGTGTCACGTGGAGTGTCACTCCTTGCGTCCGCATTCAATATACATAAAAACATGTCTACATACATGTCTATTTACAGCTGCTATTTACAACGTACAAAAATAAATAACTTCACATATGATTCCTGCCCTACAACACGGAGCGGGGCATGAACTATACAGTTGGGTCAGACTGGGGGTGACTGATTGACTGCCTCCCAAAGTGCCAAGCTTTAACTAAAAAATCTTTAGAGATCCGATCAAAAGCGTCGCCAATCTCAGGGCCAAATTCGTAGAGATGCTCACAAAGGAGCCAACAAATTTTATTATTCAAGGAAGAGGCCGAAAAACGTTGCCAAACGTGGTCAAAATATTGCGTACTGCACTCTCTTTCTAAACATACATACATTTCTGATCGTATTTGATTGATTGCTGGACATAAAAATAAAAAGTGGGGTAAATCTTCCTCAGCACTGTTGCACAAAACACATTAACCATCAGAAATATTCCATCTTTTCAAATCTTCACCTAAACCCAAACACCCTGTTCCGGCCAGAAATGTCAATCTTACACCAGCAAAATTGTCTACACTAAATAAGTGTTTCTCACCGAAAGTAGACCGTTTAAACATTTGGTACCAATTAAGCGACCTTTTCTCATCAATTTCCTGAAAAAATGTAACTTATACCCTTTGATGGATAATTTTACAAAACGACGTAACCAATTTGGATTTGTCGATCGGAAAACACGGTCACACATACATTATTAAACGTTTTTCTCATTTCATCCACATACGGCCATGCGTCAGAAGTGTTTCCACTATCAGGCTCAAACAAAGAATCAAAGATTTGTTTACACAGCCTTGTGTCCGGCAAATCAAATTTCATCCCTTGGAAGTACTTCACTCGGATTCAAGCACGCGACCATTGAAATTTCTTTATCGCCAAGTATACTGCGCATGCTTAATAATAATAGGGGGGGGGGTGCAGGGGTGGAGGGTGGGAGGATCGGCTGCAAGATTTGCACTTTTGAGGTAGGCGAGCAGGTTTGACACTCTCTGGTGGGAAACTGCAGCTCAGTCGTTTCATAGCTCCATCAAGAGTAAGAACTGTTGTTCATCTTTATTCTTAATGACTTAAATACTTTGGTGGGATTCGCTGGTCTGTTTCATTTTCAGGCCCGTCGTCTGGAGCGTTCAGTCTCTCAAGCCCTCCAGCAACTCTGTCGGCTATCTTTTGCTATATAATAGCCTTATAGTGCAAATTAATCCATGCCCTTCAGTGTAAGTTACAAGACCCATGTTGTGGGGCACAGGATCGCATATAAGGCATGTTTCAAGGCATTTTATATTGTATACCGGTTCTGTGTTTATTTGATAAATGAACCTTCATTTAACACAAATCACACACATATTTTGTTCATTACTCAGTCACAGTATCCAATCGGTACTATCAGAATCGATACTATCACATATGAACCTGGCTGCCATTTTGATAATTATTAATTCCGCATTCAATTGTTTGTAAAGAAGAACAGTAGTTTCCTTTTTATGCGATCCTTAAAATGTAGGAAATATATTCCAAATAATGAAAAATAGCATAATTTCAAAATATCAAAAGTGGTATGATATGTGGTTTCGTACAAAAAAAGCAAAATTTATCAATTATGTCTTTTACTACTTACCACTCTCGGCCAGGAACACATTCAGTACATTTGGTTCGGTTCATTTTCAGGATTATAATTTTATGAACAACTAAAATTTATATGTATGATCATCATATTTAGTACTTCATAGTAGTTTTTTTGATACTCCATCACACTTAGAATAGGCAGCTCACAGAGAGAAAAAAAACAATTGATCATGGTGGAACGAAACATTTTAACATGTTTCCTTTTGTGTTCATGCAGTCCACTGTTCTTTTTATTGTAATTTAATACGCGCAAACCTACAGACAGCCTTCCATGTATTCCAGCTTATATTAATTACATTGTCCTTTCTTAGCAAGATGTTAAACGGGTTAACGTGAAGTTTGCTTACTTAGTAGACATACATGGATACCGTTGTAAGTGTACCTTTTGTGCTGCCGGGTTTTTGGCATTTCATTTTTCTGCAGAAAATTACTTTTTCCAAAACAAATAGGATTTCGCTACATCAGATGTCAAAATATGGTGGCATATACGTTTTAGCTGGTTACACCCTGGGTAGGGGTTGGTCCCCCAAAACCCCTGTTAGCCACTGAGCTAAGAACGTCTAAAGGTGGAGCCCTGGCGTTGTCAGTATGTCTCCCATCAAAGTGGAACATGTACTCCTGATACAGGCAATTTGGATTCTTTGTTGAAATATGTGTTTTTGAAACAAACGTTCTTTTCTATTTACCACTTTATTGCCTTTATCACTTATTTGAACTGTTAACTAGGGTGGAGCTGGTGTTAGTAAGGTGTTTAAACAAGTTGGTTGACAATAGGCTGGCTAAGATTATATCGTTACGACACTTTATTGCCTTTATCCCTTATTTGAACTGTTACCTGGGGTAAACAATTAAGTTGGTTGACAATAGGCTGGCTAAGATTATATCGTTACGACTGCGAAAACGAACGTGACAGATATTCGGGTCAAATCATACGATCACTGGCATGTGACCTGTTAGCGTTACACGCAAATTGAACCTATTCGTCATAAAACCTTAACGACCCGCGTGAACTATTGACCCAAACATATGAATTCCACGCGCAACGAATTCGTGGGGCCGCACTACATTGCGGAATTCATCATCATTTGACATAAAAACCGACTGGACGTTTTGAGGAAGATCTATAAGATTACACGCCCAAGGCCAACAGTGTTTTTTTCTCAGCACGCTGTGAGCACCTGGCGACGGGGAAAAATGTTGACTCAGCCCTTTAGTGCGGACTCACAAAAAGAGAAAACACAACATGCGGACTATAAAGATGTACGAGTCACTCGGTTTGCTGATGTTGACATGCAGAAAGGTACCATGAATAAAACTAATGTGTCCAAAGAATAATAAATGATCCTCTGTTAACTGCAAATGAATGAACATGGAAGCAAAGAGGCAGAGTTTAGTCGGCCTAATCCACCTAAATATTACTGAAAGAACGAACATCTTTATCAGTATTTCCAGTCGCTATTGTGGCTGTACGTTCCTCACCCATGTACATGTATGTGTCTATGCAAGACTTCCATGACGTGGGGGGCATTTTATCCGATAACTGGACGGGGCATCTTTTATTTGAAAAACGATAAGGCGTGAATCGACAAAGCGACCTAGTGCATTGACTCGGGATCCGGGTACTCGGGTACCCGGGTACCCGGGACCCCCCCCCCTCGTCAAATTACAAAAAGATTTGGGTCCCTCTTCCAATTTTTGATACGGGACTACTTTCGATATAAATAAACAAATTATAGATCTATGTGTATTTCTGCCTTTTTCACTGTAATGTTCTTTCTCTCTCTCTTTCTTTTCTTTTCCTTTTTTCTCTCAGGAATAGGAAACTTGTCCAGTGGCGGAATTATCACATTCCTTTTGAATAAAAGCAGGTTAAAATATGTTTTTCTGTATCATTTCAGTTATGGTTTTTGCCGTGGGTACCCGAGTACCCGGGTCCCGGGTATTAAACATAATTTATTTGCGGGTCCTGGGACCCAACTTTTTCCCGTAAGTCAATGCGCCAAAACTGACATTGAAAATTCGTAAAATTGATAAACTAAGAGGATCTCTTCCTCGTGTTCCTGAATTTGTTCCATATTTGG